>JAODJX010000035.1:10475915-10501735 GCA_026776945.1 Isichthys henryi | reverse complement strand
AAATCCAGTTTGAAATGTTCTCCCGCTAATTTCCACCTATGGCCACGAGTTCGTGTATTTGAACTAATGCTGAAGTATAACAGCATATGGGGCATATTTCTTTAGATTTATCATCATAATATTAATTAATACTTCAAAGCATCTTTAACAGCTATCACTGAGGGTTTGAGCTGTAGAGACTAGCCTGAGAGGCAGCAGGCAAGATAATATTTAATATTTCACCTGTCAGCAGCAGCACATTTTGATGGTTTCAGAGGCCTGACAGCACAGCCATGCAGTGTGATTGGAAGCTGGCTTTAGCTGCTGATTAGTCAGCTAATGAGAGGCCGAAATAGGCCTGGCTCCTTCCCTTAGCTGTGCCTGTCACTTCATGACCGCTTCTGGGGGAAGGTGAGTTTGCATGTGTGTGATGTTCGCCAATTTCCCAGGTCACGACGGACAGAGCGATGAATGGACACTGAGGTGGAGGTTAACGAGGCCAGTTAGGAACAAGATCCATGATGAGGGGTTAGCCATGATGCAACAGGGGCTGCTGAAGACCGTCACTGCTGGGCCACGCACAGTGGGTGAGAGACGTGTCACTGGATGGACAGACGGCGCAGAGACCCTCACCTGTCACATGGTAGCAGGACTTCAGGATGTGGCTGGTAGTGAAGCATGAGAGAAAAAGACTGAAACCCTTTGATGGAGAGCAAAGGGGCAGAAAACATCAGGGGAACAATGGCCTGGGCTGAGTACCTTCTGATACCTCCTGATCAAAGAGAGCAATGAAGTAACTGACAAGGCTGTGTGTGAAGGTACCCATTAAAGCAGCCAGCTTGAGGGTCAATCTGTTGTCTTATAGTGCTTTATTTGACGGCTTAATTGTGCTTAATATATAACTGTAGCACCCATGATATCTAATGTAATATCGATAAATTATCTATCCATCCATACGTCTGTCCATCCATCCAATCTAAACTTTTCACCTTTAGAGTAACAGAATGATAGCCTTATTTCTGTGATGTGGCACTGGATTTGAAAGTGTTGTATGGGGTTAACTGTCGCGGAAGACAGATATGGAAGCTCTAAATGCACAGAATCAATTAACAACAACTAGACACAGCTGAAAACACTGGGAATCCACATGCGGAAACAAGGGGGCATGGCACATAGGAGGATCGGACGAGCAGGTCATGACAGTTAACAATGCCAGAGGACATAATCTTCCCTCAGGCGACTCCTTGAACTTGGTTTGTCCAGAGTGAGCCAGGCCCTGATCTCCCACCAGCCTCAGGCCTATATTCTACGTTCAGCCCATTGTGTGCAAGTAGTAAGTAGTAAAAAGTATTCGGGGCAGTAAACAATACAAAGTCATAATCAGAATGGTATCTCTCAGCTAGCAGTGTTTCATATTCACAGTGTGCTGGATTGGTGATGTGGTTAAAGCCAAGTCCAGAATATGTTGCATGTATCTAGGATAATCATGATTGCAAAGGCTCACAAAGATGCTGGTGAGAGAGAGCTTTCTTGAAAGATTTAGGGGAACAAAGTGGAAAGAAAATTCCTAGAAATCTCAGTAAATCCAAAAACAGCTGGTGTTTAGTATTCAGACTCTGTGCTGTTTTAATTGCAGCAAAACAAGCATTTCCAATAATGTACCGAAATGCATTCCTTTATTTTTACTGCAAGTAATGACCACCACAAGGATTGTGTCCTAAAAGCTTTTATGAAAAATGTGGAAGGGTTGTGCTTTTAGTTTCTTTTTTTTCTGATATTGTGTCATTTTTGGACTATGCCCTCATTATCAGAATAATAGTGTATATGTAAACACAACCAGTGGGCTGCAACCTGGTGGTGAACCAGCCCGGCTGAGCCCACCAGTGAACTGGGCCAGCTTCCCTTCTGCAAATAGGATTCAGCCAGGTTTCTGCAATTACCTGTGATACTGGGTTGCCTTTCATGCTGTCTGCGGAAGTGGTGGGAGTATAGGAGGCTTAAGGACAGCAATCGGGGTAAGTGGGTTTGGCCCTGTCCTGGCCAACAGAACATGAACCTCTGAGAAGATGTAGGGGGGTTCATGTGTTCCTCACCTGTTATCTTTGCGAGTAACTGGTAGACGGAGCGATCACTGGCTATGTGCTCTCACCTGCGTTCTCCTGTTATTTATTTATACCTAACCCTAGCATGAAGTCTGTTCAGTGAATATTTGTCCATCCACCTTCCACATGCATGTTTGCCCTGGATAGGCACAAGGCAGGAGAACGTCTGGATGGCTCTGGATGGGTCAGTCCATTCCGCGCTAGCATTTTTTTGCTCTAGCAACTTTTACCGAACATTACAATGAAGGTAAAGAAATGTTCAAAGTGTCCAGTGTCCAGTGTAATAGTCATAAAGATTCCCACTTTGGCATTGCCCATTACCCAAGGATTAGATAAGAAGTTAAATTATAGATAAGATACCATTTCACTTAGTTCTCCTAGACAGTTAGATTGTGTTGATAAGCACAGAAATCTAGGTAGGTAGTATACTATCTGCTGCTGATTACCAACTTGTTTAATCTACCCTGTTCTAGATACTTCACTACTTAACTGGTTTCATCTAGGCACTAAATGACATGCATGCTAAGTCCATCCCACATGCCCTGACGCCTCCTAATAAAAATAATACCAGTTTAAAAAAAACATAAGATGTACATGAGCACAAGTGAGTAAATCTGTCCTGTTAAGCAAACTCACTAACTGAAGCACAAAACTATTATGATATAATATACACCGAACAGACATAACATTAAAACCACCTGCCTAATATTGTGTAGGTCCCCCTTGTGCTACCAAAACAGCTCTGACATGTTGAGGCATGGACTCCACAAGACCTCGAAGGTGTGCTGTGCTATCTGGCACCAGGACATTAGCAGCATATTTTTGAAGCCTTGTTTGTCCAGGACATCCCACAGATGCTCTTTTGGAGTGAGATCTGGGGAATTTGGAGGTCATGCTCTCCTGTAGGATCAGACCAAATGGGCTAGCCTTCGATCCCCATGCGCATTACTGAGCCTTGGTGTTCATGACCCTGTCAGTGGTACACCGGTTGGCCTTCCTTGAACCACTTTTGGTAGGTACTGACCACTGCAAGCTGGGAATACCACACAAGACCTGGAGATTCTTTGACCCAGTCATCTAACCATCACAATTTAAGCATTGTCAAAGTGACTCAGATCTAATGCTTGCCCATTTTCATGTATCCAACTAATCAATTTCAAGAAATGACTGTTTACAGTCACTGGCCACTAGATCTTGTTAGTACTAGGATGGACCCTCTTTTCCCTTCAGAACTGTCTTAATTTTTCATGGCATAAATTCAACAAGGTGCTTGGAACATTCCTCGGAGAATGTTGACATGACAGCATCATGCAGTGGCTGCACATTTGTCACCTGTACATTCATGATGGGAATCTCCCATTCCACTATGTCCCATTCATGATTGAGATCTGGTGACTGTGGAGATTATATGAGTTTTCTGACATGGTGCATTATCCTGCTAGGTCGGGTCCTGAGCAGCAGTCTAAGCAAGGAAACCCAGACTTCCCTCTCCTCGGCCACTTCATCGAGCTCCTCTGGGAGAATCCCGAGGCGTTCCCAGGCCAGCCAAGAGACATAGTCCCTCCCGCATGTCCTCTGTCTTCCCCGGGGCCTCCTCCCAGTGGGATAAGCCTGCAACACCTCACCAGGGAGGCCTCCAGGAGGCATCCTAAGCAGATGCCTGAGCCACCTCATCTGGCTCCTCTTGATGCGGAGGAGTGGCAGCTCTACTCTGAGTTTCTCCCAAATGACTGTACTCCTCACCACATCTCTATGGGAGAGCCCAGCCACCCTGTGGCGGAAACTCATTTCGGCCACTTGTACTCGCAATCTCGTTCTTTCGGTCACTAGCTATAGCTCATGACCATAGGTGAGAGCAGGATCGTGAATCGACTGGTAAATCGTCGATCTCCCGGTCCATCCTTCCCTCACTCGTGAACAAGACCCCGAGATACTTAAACTCCTCCACTTGAGGGAGGACCCCCTCCTCAACCCAGAGAGAACATTCCATCCTTTTCCGGCTGAGGACCATAGTCTCGGATTTGGAGGTGTTGATTCTCATCCCAGCCGCTTCACACTCGGCTGCTAACTGTTCCAGTGAGAGCCTAATGTCATGGTTGGATGAAGCCAACAGAACCACAACATCTGCAAAAAGCAGAGACCTAATCAAAAGGTCACCAAATGGGACACCCTCAACACCCTGGCTGCGCCTATAAATTCTGTCCATAAAAGCTATTAACAGAATCCAAGCTGTGACACCGGTCATACAGGGACCGAACAGCCTTTATAAGGAAGCCCAGCACCCCATACTCCCGGAGATCTCCCCACAGGACTCCCCGAAGGACACAGTCTAATGCCTTCTCCAAGTCCACAAAACACATGTAGACTGGTTGGGCAAACTCCCATGAACCATCCAAGATCCTGCCGAGAGTATACACCTGGTCCACTGTTCCACAGCCTGGGCGAAAACTACACTGCTCCTCCTGAATACAAAGTTCGACAATCCGATGGGCCCTCCTTTCCAGGACCCCCAAATAGACCTTACCAGGGAGGCTGAGGAGTGTGATCCCCCTATAGTTGGAGCACACCCTCCAGTTCCCCTTCTTAAAGAGGAGGACCACCACCCCTGTCTGCCAGTCCAGACGCACTGCCCCCGATGTCCACGCAATGCTGCAGATGCATGTCAACCAGGACAGACCCGTAGCACCCAGAGCCTAAACAGTGTTGATGCTGCACTACTTTCCCGCCCTGAGCCGCCGGATGGTACACCAGAATCTCCTCGTAGCCATCCGGAAGTCGTTCTCCATAGCCTCACCAAACTCCTCCCATACTCATGTTTTTGCCTGAGCGACCGCTGAAGCTACATTCCACTTGGCCGGCCGGTACCTGTCAGGCCTGATAGGACTCCTTCTTCAGCTTGACGGCATCCCTCACCACCGGTGTTCACCAGCGGGTTCGGAGATTGCCGCCGCAACAGGCACCAACCACCTTACGGCCACAGCTCCGGTCAGCCACCTCCACCATGGTGGTGCGGAACATGGCCCATTCGTACTCAATGTCCCCAGCCTCCCCCGGGACCTGGGAGAAGTTCTGCCGGAGGTGGGAGTTGAAGCTCCTCCTGACAGCGGATTCTGCTAGACAATCCCAGCAGACCCTCACTATAAATACACTTGGGCTTGTCAGGCCTGGCCGGCTTCCTCCCCCACCAGCAGAGCCAACCCACAAACCCACCAGGTAGTGATCAGTTGACAGTTCCACCCCTCTCTTCACCAATACATGCGACCGCAAGTCCGATGACACAACCACAAAGTCGATCATTGAACTGTGGCCTAGGGTGTCCTGGTTCCAAGTGCACATATGGACACCCTTATGCTTGAACATGGTGTTCATTATGGACAATCCATGATAAGCACAGAAGTCCAACAACAAAACACTGCTTGGGAGGCTACCCTCTCATCCACTGCAGTAAACCCCAATGTACAGGTGCCCAGCCAGGGGGCAATAAGTATGCCCACCCCTGTTCAGTGCCTCTCCCCGTGAGCAACTCCAGAGTGGAAGAGGGTTCAACCCCCCTCAAGGAGATTGGTTCCAGAGCCCAAGCCGTGCATCGAGGTGACCCCAACTATAAAAAGTCGGAACCTCACAACCTCGTTCACCAGCTCAGGCTCCTTCCCCACCAGAGAAGTGACATCCCATGTCCCTAGAGCTAGCTTCTGCAGCCGAGGATCAGACCGCCGTTTGGAAGAGGGGACGCGTCTCGATCCGTACAAGCTTTAGCAGGTCTGTTTTGTTTTGTCGTGCTTCGAGTTTTCTGTCAAGTAGTGGCTAGTGAAAATTTTTCTCGATCGACCTGTTTGAGTTGAATGCATCTCGACCTATACAAGTTTTAGCAGGAATGGTTAAGTTCCAAGATTTCGGTCCAGGTTCAAGTAAAAAAAAATGTAACAGACTCGTTTGATGTCCCAGTTGGTCAAGTAAAGAGGTGTTCGAGTTCTACGGTATTGCAACGAGCAGTTCAACACGTGTATCTAATAAGCGGCCAGTGAATGTATTATGGCACCTTTGACAGGTACCATTGTAACGAGATAATCAATGTTAATCTTCACCTGTCAGTTTTAATGTTATGGCTAATGATTATACTGTATTATTGAACGTTTTGGAAATGCTATGCTCCCTGCCAAAACCAGTGATCATGCATTTCTCATAAATTTCATTACTTACATAAAAAGACAAGGTACCACTCATAACTTTTCCATTAAGAGGTGCCATTCTAAAAATGTGAAGACCATTTTGTAAGATGGAAAAACATTAACTCAGCAATGAATGAAATGTGAAGTACTAGCTCTTATCCACACCAAGTAAAATGGGAAAGCTATAACTGTATCAGTTACAGAAAGGAAATTAGCACTATACTAGGTACTAGAGCAAACACCACGGTAACGCTTTACCTGGGGGGACACAAATAACTCAGTTACTACTCAAGTACAAATCATGAATAAATATAGTAACTACATGAATGATTGTTTAATGATGATCAAACATGGTATCAGTACGTAACTAACACTTAGTGTATGGAGTGTATGACCATATCGTTCCTCTTCAAGTAAAGCGTTACCAACACTTGGATTTTGCTAGACTTCTCCTACCTGCATCAAATGTGGATTAAGTTATGTGGATACAAAACTCAAAGCCACCAATCAAATTTAAAGCATTAAAGCAATGTATTAAATCACTTAATATTTTTGTTTATAACTATCCATCCATGTATACATTTTCTATGAAGTTGTATAGTCTTGAGTGTAATGTGTGTTTTATCTAAGACCCAGACACAAAATACAGAAGCTATATGGTTTTTCATTAACTTGTCCCCATATTTTAAAAAGTTTCTCAGTTATACTAGTTTTTTACGTGCATGTCCTCTTTCTAAAGTTTGTGCTAAAGTGTATTATGTTGCTGTCATATGTGGTCATAAATGTCAGTGACCATTAAGTGATTTATGGTTAAGGAGACATCTGGTTATGAGCATCGAGATGGACTGGAAATCACAGATTTATCTGGTTAATTGATAGTTAATATTTCTCATTGGAAGTGGTTATCCTCGCTGGCACTCTCTCTAAGGCTTGGCTGGCCCTGGATGCAGCCATGACACTCTACACCAATTCTCTGATCCCCCAACCCCTGCCCCTGCACAGACAAACACAGACAGGCACATGTTGGAGGTGCTGGCTTCCAGGTCAATCTATAGACATGTCTATTCATCAGTAGACAATGTCTGCCATGATGGTGCATGCCAGGAATTCGGTCTGGGAATTGAGGTATCTTGCCAGAAGAAAAAGAAAAAAATGGAGGGAATCAAGATCTCCCAGGCTGTTATTGTGATGACATGTCTTCTGTCCCTTTTCAATAGAGCCAAACAGCTAGGATGACTTTTGTAGGTTTTGGTGGAATATAACCCCGTACAGTCCTCAGTCCCATGAAACTGAACAGATTAATAAAATGAAAGATCATATTCTAGAGTCTCCCTAGAGCATGTGTTCATTTGACTTAATGAAATTAATAATGAGGTTATTTGTAGTGGTTAGCAGATTAAAGATCTGGAGGGATTTATCCTACACCAGGAAATGAAGACTTGGTTGAACACCTCAACAGTCACAGTTAGTTAAGTTTAAATCTGGATTCCACACACGTCGTTGCCTTTTTCCACCCTGGTCAAAGCCCACAAGATCTTTTGTAAGGAAACCTTTCTCTTCAGAAGGGAAATTAAGGTTCCTCGTTTTCTCAGGGATTTTGCATATGTGCATTGTATTGGTCCGTTTCATGCAGTTTTCTGAAACAGAGATTCTGAAAGAATTTAAGTGCTTTAAGACCCACCTAATGAAATTGTTAAAAAGTCATGTATGTTCCTTAACACCCTTTAAATTTTCTTTTACAGTATCACTTGTATGCCATTCTAACATTTACCAGCATACGATCCAATATTTTCCATTTCCTGCCATCTTTAAGGGTTTCTTTGACTGTATGGGACACCAGTCCATTGTAGGGCACATGTATGGGCAATTCAAAGAAACCACATATCTCTGAACTGGAAGATGAATGGCAGAGCATGTAGAGGAAACCCGCATAATTCAGGGAGAATGTGTGAACTCCACCCAAACTGAACACCGGCCAGATCCAAACCCCCAACCCTAAAAGTATAAAAGTACAGCACTATACATACTTGGCAGCCATGCAATACAAATTTCCTTTTATCAAAATATATTTTTTTAAATATAATATTGAAATCCACCAGTATCAATTGAACTTCCTGTGAATACTTCTGCTGGAATTTTAGGTGGATTTGATCAGGACTGACAGGGTGAAGCTGCACACAGAGCTCTGCTTGATGCCAGGCCATCCCTTCACTGTTCCCACTGATTCTGCAGTGGACATCCAGTTCCCCCATTCTCCGAAGGTAGAGCAAAGTATCATCACTGTAATGTTGCCTCATTTTGCCCCTAGACCTAAAGGAATCTTTCCCATAAGTCACCTGTGTTTTTATCTTATCCCTCATCGTTCGGCTTGTTTCATGTGTATTTTCGTGGATGCAAGCCTCTGATGGGGTTTACTTCTAAATAAGACATGTATTATTTCTCTTTTTGAACAAATGCCCCCCCCCCCCCGCTCCCGCCCACCATGGCCTCTCATTCTCGTTTGTTGAATATGTAAGTGTCATAATCAGAGGTGAGCATGCAGTGAGCGCGTTTTCTGGTATTGAGTGAGAGCTGTTAATCCCCTAATAATATCCCTCCGATAAACCACCCTGACACCAACGCAGCTGCATCTGCAGGCACTGTAGGTAGGGGGATGTGCCTCTTAATTCCGGGGGTCTCATTCATCCAGCCACTCCTGATGGAATCTAGATTGTAATTCCAGTTTCTTTGAATGGATTAGATCACCTGAGCAATGGAATAATAATTGGACCAAATAAAAAAAAAAAAAAAAAAAACATTTAAAAATGTGTATGGTATGAGCATTCCATGCAACTTTTAAATAGGTATAAAACCAATAATTGTTAATATTACAAAAAATTCCAGCAGTATTATACCTTCGGTTACAGAATAATTGCATGTATGAATGTATTATGCATGTGTAACTTCCATAATTCATTATGTGTTAAATTTCAGCGAACAGACTAAATTCGCCTGTTGTACATGATGGCAATTTATTTCATTCTGTATTTTAATCAAACAGGCTTCTCTATCATTTGCTTCAAATATTTAAGATTTGTTTTTTAATTTCTAACTTAAAATATCACGTTAATCAAATTCTTTAAGCAAATATGTATTAATGTAAGCAATACGTAAGATTTAGATTTTAAATATCAGAAAATAAACATTTCTTCAATCCCGGATAGATTTTTTTTCCATCATATGAGATCATATTGGAACAGAACAATAAAAAACTATACTGATTCTTTAATGCCTTGCATATTTTATTATATACTTGAGGACATTCACATTTTGTCCCAGATCTGCCTCCCCAGGATGATACCTCCGGAGACCATGAGGAGCCCTCCAACACACAAGCACTCTTCTTCTCCTCTCTGAGGACCAGGAGTGGCTGCTTGAGAAGGCAGGAGCTGCAGACAAAAAGGCCGCCTCTCTAGTGAAGATGGCTCTTCCAGGTCGGCTCAGTCTGGGTGTAACAGGCCGCGCTCCTGGGATGGTGTGCTGCCAGTGCACGTTCAGCCTCTTCAGGTGCACCTGTTCCGGAGATGGCCTCTCCTTATGCCTGCATTGAGACCCTCCCTGCCATTATGGAGAGGCAGAGGAGCAGGGAAAAGGCTATCTGAAGAAAGCCCTTTCTAAAGGGCCCCGTTGCACATAGGCCAGATGTGGGAAGAGCAAGGGCTCCTCGAATGGCTTTGCTGATGGCGCCCCTTGTTATCCCAAATCATCCCTTTCAGGGTTCGTTCAAGTGGGCATGTCCATGGCAACCTCGGAGGTGGCCTGCCTTTTGTCCCCCACTGATCGCCCCCTCCTCCCCCTGACCCAAAGCTACCCAAACCCACCCAGGATAAAATTTCTGCTCCAGTGGCCCTAAACAAGGCCACCATTAACTGCATGCCTGTGTGGAGAGCACAGAGGACAATGGCACCAACACAGTGTCCCAGCCCTCAGACAAGACTGGAAACAAATGTTACAGGGATTTCACAGAATAGAATCATCCGGACGGTGTCACTGAATACATTTACCTACCTCAGAGCCCATTCAGGGCTGTTTTATATCAGAAAAAAGAGCCGCGGCAACGGGGGGAACAATCATAGGGGGCAAATAGCTGGTCTCCACAGAGACGATCTCAACAGAAAATATGGGAACTTCTCAAAGGTGATGACACAGGGCTTTACTCTTCAGAGATGAGGAGCTTTTTGGTTGTTTTTGTTTTTTTAAATAAACAATGACTTGTTTGTGCTTTTGTTAGATCTGCTCACCCCTAATTTGCACTTCATACTAATTAGGGAGTTTGGAGAGTAGTGCAAACTAAAATATATACTCTTTTGGGTTTCTGAAGCTTGTTTAAAGAACTAAGGGCTGCATGTATGGGCCAAAGTTAACTAAATTTGACAGATTCAAGCAAAACAAGAAACAACAAGCTGGAGGTTGAGACTGGATCAGTCTCTGCTCTCTCAGCTACACCAGTCTTACAGGAAAACTGTAAAAATAATCCAGTGAGGTTTATTATATATCATACGGCACAATTAAGGACCAAAGACAGGCAGGTATTCATTCTAAATGTGTTTCATGAAAAAAGATTGTACCCCTAGATGCTTCCCGACCTGTGGCCTTTAATAGACTTTTAGTAGCACTCAGATACCGCTGCTTGCATTCGAGCCCTGATAAGGCTGATCTGTGCTTATCCAAGCAATCTGCTCTGTCTGAGCTCTTATCTCCCCTCCAGCTTCAGGCCATCGTCTCCGACGGCACATTACATACATCTATGTCTCTCTCCACGTCCGTCTCTGTAGATGAGTGACGGGCCTGCAGGAATGTGACGTTTGTGGGATGTGAGAAATAGACTGCAGAGCATTGGGGGATTTGCACCACATGATCATTCAGAGCAAAAGGATAAAGTGTGTTTCTAAATGAGCAGCTTTAACCACAGACACCTGCAGGCCATTAACCCAGCAGAGAACTGAAAAACACCATATGATTCTCACACAAAGGCCTCAAGTGAACAGCATTAGATGGTTTTATCTTATGGTATTACCAGCTGAATAGTAGATTTATATAAACAGTTAAATTCCCTATTCCAGTTCTTTGGGCAAGCTATCCCAATAATTACTATATGAATAACAGAAATGGTACCTGGTTAAAATATGCTGATATCCAATATAGTATTTTTGTGGTGTCTGGTGACATTTTATATCTTAATCTAGATGGCTTAATTTTTCCATAAATAGCATTGTTTTCTTAGAAAAATAATATGGGTGTTTGTGTGTGTGTGAGTGTATACACGCACACATACATTTAGTACTGTGCAAAAGTCTTAGGCACTCAAAAGAAATGTTTAACGCTATTTATCTAGGTAGTTAGTGCACATTTTCTTAGAACAAAAAAAATATAATTTAACATAAGAACATATGAAAATTACAAGCAACACAATAAAAAGTAGAGAAAATGTCTTCTGTTCTCCAAAAAGTTACTATCTACTTGGATAGTTAGATGAACATCACTACAGTTCCCAAACTTTTCCTGAGTGGCACCCGAACCATTCTATGTATTTATTAAATTTCACCACCAACTCACTTAATTAATTAACTTAATTAGTTAAAAAAGTGAACGAGATATTGATATGAGGTGGGCTAGTGGTCAGGTCAAAAAATACATGGGTGTATTGTATGGTTGCTAGAAATAATAGGGTTATTTTAGCAGAGGTTTTGAAATAGCTAAGCTGACACACTTTGCCAGGCGTAACAGCATAGTTTTACACCAACATGACAGTTATTTAAACATAATTTTTTTTGGCTGTCTAAGACTTTTGCACAGTATTGTACATACATACAGTATACACATATAGGCCAGTAGACTGATTGTCCGTGTTCCCATTTCTCAGATGTGACCAGAATGCATAAACGTGAAGGGTCATAAAAAACTATATAGTTTATTCTAGGAAATTAAGGAAGCCCTCAACAGACCTCCAAGCATTCAGTGGCATACAGGAATACTGACCAGAGGCTAGCAACCTCTGATATGGATGGTATCCCTGAAAAAAACAAAACGCCTAGTGTCTTGGATGTCAAAACTTGTAATGTCATACATTTAAAGAAAGTATTTAAGAAATTACTTAAAAATGGAAAAACAGAAAACATATATGTGTCCAAAAATGAAAAAAGCTGCAATGAGAGGGTCATTTTCCATCTGGACTAGCAATTCATGTCACAAAAAGACATGGTTAAAATATTAGGCACAGCTTCAAGAGTCAACATGTACCTAGACACAATTAATCCCTCGTGATTTGTTTGATTTTTGTATTTTTATCACGTCACAACCAAATTCCAGCATTCGCAGGGCCATTTTTAATATAAAACAAAGTTTTTAAAAGGTGTACCTTATGAAACTGTATAAAAGAGCTCAGTTTTTATTATATACATCATTAAAATTGTACTACATTCAAACAATATGCAATTTATTTAAAAAAATACATTTCTCACATTTTAACATAGTATGTCCTGCTCTATTAAACTGATTCTTTGGATCAAGAGTCATCACAGAGGAAGCATCTCGATACATTACTCACATATTTGTGGTGATGCTGGTGTCAACAAACCTACTGCGCTGCCAGTAAAACTACAATGCATCACATACAAATAATACTTGACAATAATAATAATAATAATAATAATAACTATGTCATTGTTTTATGAAGTTACTAAAGTATATATATTTTTTATCGTTATGCAGGCTATACCATCTAGGTTTGTGTAAGTACACACAACAAAAATATTTGAAGCAAACGCATTTCTCAGAACATATCCCTGTTCTTTAGCGATGCATGACTAGGTGTATGTATATATACGGCGGAATGTTTCCTTATTAAACTAGTTATTCGTTTTTTTAACAATAGAGAAACTGCAATGTAAAGAGCGCCCCCGGAGGCAGAGCAAACATGGGCCAGACATGTCCGCCTGCTGATGACAAAGCAGAGAGCCTTGGACAGGGATGCTCTGCCACAGACATCCTGTCCAGCTGAATAGCCCTTGTGTCACTTATAATAAATTGGGCCCTTCGTGAGGCTACCTGCGTGGGATATGAATGTGTCCCAAGCTGACTTTGGATGCCCTTTTGGGGTTTTGTTTGGGTTGTTTGTCCCCCGCCCCTGGTTCCCTGTCCTCTCCTAAGTGGGCTGTAGGTAGCCTGGGAAGCTGGCGGCCTGCCCGGGGACTTTTAGAGACAGCTCATGAATTAGCCCTTATTAGGCGGCTGCCTGACATGCAGGGCAGCTTGTCAGAGGTGCGGCCCCGCCGACAATGCTGGCCCTTAACGAGCAGAGCGGCAGCCAAAAGACACACCGGCAAGAGAGCAATTTGTGGGAAAGCGAATTGACCCCTCTGTCTCAGCTTCCTGCTCTTCGGCACAGGGAGGCAGGGTGGGGTTGGGGGGTGACAGCTGGGCCTAGGAGCATCCCCCATGCCAAAGCTGTCACACCGTGGATGCTAAGCAGAGCCACTGAGGTGCTGCAGCCAGCGTCTGCTTGCCATCTTCTCTAAATAACGCGGGGCGCTCGTTTGGAGACAGACCACGTGCTTTGTTTCAGATGGGATCTGCTTGTGCCTGCTGTATGGACAGGCTTCTTCCACCACGTTTGTCCTCTAGCTCCATGGTGGGATGCAGACACAATGACAACTTCAGCTAATCTACCCATATTAAGTTTACACAGGTCAGCTTTCACAGGTGTGGCAGGACTGGGGGGTGGGTGGCAGAGATTTGTGGAATGTCGTCAGGTGAACCAGCAAGCCAGACAGCCTGGGTCCTACCCATCACTGGGGGCCTGAATGAGAGACTTCCATGCTGCTCTCAGTTCCATCTCAGACACTGCTTTAGTGGCCAGCAGAATTTCACTTGCTGGAAACAATCTTCCATTTTCCACCGCTGCATATTTTGATTTTAAAAACCATAAAAATAGTGATTCCCACCAGCCTTTTTGATGGCTGCACTCTTGCCATTGCTTAAACTTAACTTAAACCCAAAGAGCACCTGCATTTCTTCATTGAACTTTTTGTTAAAAAAAAAAAACATCTGCTATCTGCCAAGTAAGTCAAACAAACCTAAACTAACCAAAAATATAAATTTTATGATAAAGTTGGAAAAAATAAATGAAAATGAAAACATTTCATCTAATTTTGTGTTTTTTTGTCTATTTATTTGGTGCAATTTTCAAATATGAGAGAATGACCCATATTTTAATATTGTTTTAATGGTTTCAATTAAACTGATTTACAGATTATTCATTTCCAACAAAAATACTACTTGAGAGCAAGTACAAGATGATTTTCAAAAAGATTAGATGCACAGATGGCAACAAGACAAAAAAGGGCATTGTATTATAAGTAGGGATGCAAAACGTTTTTTTCCCAAACACCTTGGCGATTAATGTCACATTGGATATATAACTACATGTATTCAACAGGTGGATGCAGGTCAGGTTGGGGAGCATGTGCTGATGCATCGCGTGGCCGCTCTCACCACATGACAAAACACCTTGGGATCTTGGTTGGCAACCCCTCAGGCAGACCCTCGGCAATGAGGATCCTGCAAGCAGATGGCTGTAGTGCCATAACTGATGTTCCCTCACAATGCAGGTAATGTGCCTCATTCAGGACTCCTCTAGCAACCGCTCATTGGACACAAAGTCAAACCAGCGGTACTTAAGGATTCTCCTAAGAGACACAGTACTGAAGGACTCCAATCTTTGTCTCAGTTCACTGGATTGCGTCCATGTCTCACAGCCATACAGCAAAACAGGAAACACCAGGACTCTAATGACTTGGACCTTTGTCCTCTTGCAAAGATATTGGGAGCGCCACACACCCCTTTCCAGTGACCTCATGATCCCCCATGCTCTCCCAATCTGTCTACTGATTTCATAGGAAGAGTCACCAGAGGCATGAATGATGCTGCTGAGGTAAGCAAATCTATCAAGGAGATCGATGTTCTCCCGCAGACAGACACACTACAGATGGCGGTGCCTAAGAAGTCAGTAAAGGCCTGGATCTTGGTTTTTATCCAGGACACTTGTAATCCCAGAAACGCTCACTCAGTCGCTCGAGAGCCCCAATCAGAGATTCCATTGACCACAGCATCGTCAGATTCAGGATCCAAGATTCAAGAGGTTTATTCGTCACGTACACAGTTATACACATACAACATGTAGTGCCGTAACGTAACCCTGGTCACTCCGAGCAGCTGTTCATGATAACAAAATATAGAGAGAAAATAAGGAAAAATAATAATATAAGATAAAACGTATATAAAATGTTCAGCTGTACATAATCTATACATAAGTGATAGGAGAGGGGTATTTTTCTGTGCAATATAAGTGCAATAGTGAGGACAGTGTGAAAGCAGTACCTAGAGGCATTGAGTATTGTCCTGGTTTAGGAGCCTTATGACCTGGGGGAAAAAGCTCCTCCTTGACCTTTCTGTTCTGGTCATAAGGCTGCGGAAGCGTTTGCCTGAATTCAACAGGTAAAACAGAGTTATTGGGGTGGCATGGATCTTTGGAGATTTTTGTTGCTCTGATCCTACAGCGGCTATTGTAGATGTCTTGTAGAGAGGGCAAGGCAGATCTGGGGCAGCGCTCAGCTGCTCTAACCACCCTCTGCAGGGCTTTCCGGTCCTGGGCAGAGCAGTTCTCAAACCACGATGTGATGCTCATGGTCAGGATGCTGTCTATGGCAGTCGAGTAGAAGGCTTAAAGGACAGCAGGAGAGACCTTAAACCACCTCAGCTGCCTCAGATGGTAGAGCCGCTGCCTCGCCTTGCTAACCAGAGTACATGCATGTGTGGACCAGGTGAGGTCCTCCTGTAGATGGATGCCGAGGTATTTGAAGGTGCTCACCCTCTCCACTGTAGCACCATTGATGTGGACAGGTCTGTAAGAGCCCTGTTGCCTTTTGTAGTCCACAATCAGCTCCTTTGTTTTGCTGATGTTCAGCTGGAGAGTTATGCAGGCACCAATTTTCCAGGTTCTCCACTTCCTTTAAGTAGATTGACTCATCATTGTTGCAGATGAGGCTGAGCACTACTGTGTCGTCAGCAAATTTCACATAGGAATTTGAGCTGAGTGTGGCTACACAGTCATAGGTATAGATGGTGTACAGCAGTGGGCTCAAAACACAGCCTTGCGGAGGTCCTGTGTTGAGGGTGATTGCGGTGGATACCCAGTTATCTACTCTCACCATCTTCCTGGTTCCAGAATCCATCTGCTCAGCTGATCACTCAGTCCTAGATCCCTCAGCTTGGTGAACAGTCTGAGAGGAACTATGGTATTGAATGTTGAGCTGTAGTCTATAAACAGCATTCTCAAATAATTACCCTTCATTCCATCCACATGAGTGAGGGTAGTGTGTAGGACATGAGAGTTGGCATACTCAGTGGATCTGTTGGTGCAGTAGGTGAACTGCAGTGGATTGATGGTGTTAAGGATGGAAGAACAGATGAAGTTCTTAACAAGTCTTTTGAACACCTCCATGACAAGGGATGTTAAGGTCACAGGGCGATAGTCATTGAGGCTTGAGGGCTTATTACTCTTTGGAATCGGGACAATGTGGATTTTTTAAAACACGCCAGTATGACGGACTGAGCCAGAGGCTCGTTGTCCTTAACTAGGGCTGTGGTCACTGAGGTAGTCAAACACTTGTCAGTGGCAAAATTTAGTTGACATGTCTCTTCGACATTGCATTGAGGTTGGAATCACTGCCTCTGGATGGGCAGACAGCGGTCATGGTCTCAATATTTAAGAAAGGGGATGAAAAGGTGTTCATACTCCTTAGTCTCCCTGGAAAGGCCTATGCCAGGGTCCTGAAGAGGAGGGTTTGTTGGTGTAATCTCAGATTCAGGAGGAGCAATGCAGATTTTGGTCAGCTCATGGAACACTGGACTAGCTCTTTACCCTCACAAGTATACTTGATGGTTCATGGGAGTTATCCAAACCAGTCTATATATGTTTTCTTGACTTACAAGAATCATAGAATGAAATCTCTCGAGGTGTCCTGTGGGGGATGCTTCAGGAACATGGGTGCTGGACTCTTCTATGGGATGTACGGTCCTTGTACAACTGGAACAAGAGCTTGGCTCACATTTCCAGAAATATTTCAGACTCATTCCCGGTGGGTGTTGGACTGGCCTTTCATCACCAATTCTGTTTACATGTGTTGGAGAGTGTGCAATTTGGTCATCTCTGGATCGCATATTTGGTGATGATTTTCAGCCTCAAGTGGAGGAGTTTAAGTATCTCGGTGTCATGTTCAGGTGTGAAGGCATAGTAAGAGATTGACATGTGGAGTGGTGCAGCATCAGCAGTTATGGAGACATTGTACTAATATGTCATGATAAAGACAGAGCTAAGGTAAAACAATTTAAAGTTTGATTTATAGTTCTACCATTATCTATGATAATGAGTTCTGGCTAGTGACCAAAGTGAGATTTTGGCAGTGGTTGTTTTAAGACAACAGGTGAAGCAGAGCCCCGGAGGCTACAGGCGCAAGGCCTGGAACAACCCAGGATGGGGTGCCAACCCATCATATAGCATATTAATATCCTATAAAATATCAGTTTAATGCAAAATATAATTACAATGATCATTTATCGTGCAAAACAGCACCACTCTTAGGTTGATAAAAGGAACTTCAATGAAGTCAAACATTTTCTGTTTCACTAAGCTAATATACTTCAATGTATTTCTCATCATTTTCTATACAGTAGTTATGGAATATGACATAGTTTTAAACCCAGCCAGAGAAGCAGTGCCTCTCCTAGTCTTTACAATTATGCACGCTCTTGTGTGTTCTCAATACAAAGATGACTAACATGTTGAACCATTCATACAGTCATCAGGCAGGATAAACCCAGTTGTTCACCAATATTCCTTATTGGTTTGTAGACAAAGATTGGTATGCTATGGAAGAGCCAAGAGTTAAAAGACCCTGGTTTGTAAATACCGTTCTTGTTGATTATAGCTAATTGGCGCTGGTAAGATCAGCCACCGTCACAATTGCTCTGACCACTCGATTGTTTTGACTGCCTTTTTTGCCTTTTTCTTTATTCTATCCTCTTCCATTTTTTACAATGTCTACAATCAATTACGATAAAAACACACTTCTATTAATCGAATCACAACTCACTCACCCTTCGTCATTTTTAACACCAGACCCATGTTGGCCAATCGTGACCCCCAGGGAAGAACAATGGATGTGTCCCAAAGTTGCCGCCCTGAGGGAAACGAGTTGGCATCAGGAACAGATTGAGGGCCTGCACACACCGTGCTTCCTTACCAAGTATCTTGTTAGCTAATGTACTGTCTCTGGAGAATAAGCTTGACAACCTCAGAGCCAGGGTTCTGAAGGAACATATGAGACTGCAACCTACTTTATTTCACTGACATGTGGTTGAACCCAGAGGTACTGGACCATGCCATCCAACTAGCTTTCTTCTCAGTTCACTGCATGGACAGAACACCAGAGTCGGGGAGATCAAGAGGAGGTGGTGTGTATGGCATGGTAAACAGCAGCTGGTGCGACAGCGCGACCATTGTCCCTCTCAGACAATTCTGGTCACTCAACCTGGAACTTTTGACCATAAAATGTTGCCCTTCTACCTTCCTTAGAAATTTTCCTTGGTTAAAGTCAGCACCATATGTATTCCACCTCAAGCAGACATGGACACATCCTTATGTAAACTACATGAGGCTCTCACCCAACACCAGATCCACTAAGACACTGTGTTCATTGTGGCAGGGGACTTTAATAGTGTCAACCTCTGATGTGCAGTGTCAAGCTTCCACCAGCACATCAGCTGCCCTACAAGGAGCAAAAGGATTCTGGACCACTGCTACACCCCTTCCAGAGATGCCAACAAGGCACAATTTCTTTCACCATTTGGTAAATCAGACCATGCTGCCATCTTACTTATGCCGAAATACAAACAGAGGCTGAAACATGAAGACCCGGTTCAGAGGATGATCGCATGCTGGAGAGACCAATCAATGGACACTTTGCAGGACACTCTATGTGACACAGACTGGGACATATTCCAGCACAGCTCTGATGACATCAACTTATTTTCAGATGCGGTTGTAGGATTTATCAGGAAACTGGTGGACGATACAGTCCAGAAAACTACAATTAAAATGTTTCAGAACTAGAAGCCATGGGTGGATAAAACCGTTCGAGACGCAGTGAAATTCCTCACAGCTGCCTCCATTGCAGGGCTCTTAACCAGGAACATGGAGGAATATAAAGCTTTGCACAGAGCAGTGAAGGAGGCAAAGAGTCGCTACGGGCGGAAAGTAGAGTCACAGCTCTGACAAAACGACTGTAGGAGCCTGTGGCAGGGACTGAGAATGATAACAGACTATGAAATACCACCTTCCAGAATGGAGAAGGCAGATGTGTTTCTGGCAGAAGAGCTAAACACTTTCTACACTCCGAGGTTGGAGCCCACGGCGCTAATGATGCTAGCAGCACTAATAGGGCTGGTAGGGCTGTTGGCAGCAGTCATTCAGGAAGTGTGAGAGCAGAAAGCGCTGTCAGCATTATGGAGCATGATGTGATGAGGGCTTTCTAGAGAGTGAACACCAGGAAAGCAGCGGAACCTGATCTTAGGTAGAGTCCTTAGAGCCTGTGCTAACCAGGTAACACCAGGGATCGCAGAGATATTCATTCCCTCACTGGCACAGTCAGTAATCCACACGTGTTTCTTAAAAATCTGTAAATCTGTTATTGTTCCTGTACGGAAGAAACCCTAGCCAGTCTGTCTCAATTACTACCACCCTGTAGCCTTGATCTCAGTGGCAATGAAGTGCTTTGAAAGATTGGTCATAAACTTCAATCACCTCTTTACCTATCACCCTAGACCTACTACAATTTGCATTCACAATTGTTCCACTGATGATGCCATAACATATCTCCTACACACTGTCCCGAGTCATCTGGATACCAGGAATTAGAATTACGTGAAAATGCTGTTAGTTGATTGCAGCTCAGCATTTAATACCATTATTCCCTCAAAACTCACAGAGAAGTTGGAGGATCTGGGTCTCAGCTCATCACCGTTCAATGGATCTACAACTTTCTGATGAGTGACCATGAGCTGTATGGGTGGGCAGACATGTCTCATCCTTTCTCACCCTCAGCACTGGAGCCCCCCAGGGTTATATATTGAGCATGACTTACTGTCATCTACTACTCTGTGGTCACTTTCAATGGTCAGGTTTGCTGACAACACTGTTGTTATGGGCCTAATCTCTGAGAATGAGGAGAAGGCCTACCTGGAGGAGATTAAGGTCCCGGAGAACTGTTGCCAGAAGAACAACCTCTTTCTGAACATCAGCAAGACTAATTAATTAATTGCTAATTGTGGACTTCCCCCAAAACAGGAGAGGAACTATCAACTGGTCATAATCAATGGGGCCCCAGTGGAGAGAGTGGATAGTTTCTGGTACCTAGCTATCTGCATTACGGAGGATCTGTCCTGGTCCGATCATACCAAAACCCTGGTGAAGAAGGCTCACCAACGTTTATACCACCTCAGACATCTCCGGAACTTCAGTCTGCCCACAAAGGTAGTTAAGAACTTTTATTCATGCAGAACTGAGAGCATCCTAACAAGGAGCATCTCAGCCTGGTTCAGGAACTACACCATGCAGGACAGACAAGCTCTGCAGAGGGTGGTGCGATCAGTTGACTGCACCATTCGTACCAAGCTCCCTGACCTGCAGTCCATGTACAATAAGCGGTGCTGGACCAAGGCCAGGAATATAATGAAGGACCCCAGGCATTCAAACAATGGTTTCTTTTCTCTGTTGCAACCAGGGAAGCGCTTCCACTCCCTGAAGGCCAATACAGAGAGAATGAGAAGGAGCTTCTTCCCACACACCATTCGAACACTCAACCAGAACAACACCAACTCCCCCCCACGACAAATCTCATTGCTTAAATCATTATTGCTTATATTTCTTACTTAATTGTAGACTATCTCTACTTGATGTTGCACTGCCTTTTATTTGCATCATAAGTTGCACTGCCTTCTGTTTGCACCATAACCGAGCATCTGTGCATCATTAAGTTATTTAGTTGACATGTGTGACATCTGTAAATAAAATTTGAATTTGAATCATCCTGTGTAAATACTGCAAATAACGATGCTCATTTTTTGGTTCACTTCTTTGTGAGAAAGGAACATGTCAGGGCAATTGTGCAATTATATTTTTTGACAAATGTGAGGATTAGAGTTTGCACCCGTCCAATATGTTAGGTAATCACCCCATATTGAAAAATAACAAATTCTGCGTTACATACCAAAATATGGTAAAAGGTCTGTCCCATATTTCTGGACTGTGTTAGCAACGCCCCCGCCCCCCCTTCCCCACTGCCTCGCCCAGCCAAATTTTTATTATTTTGGATCTAGGGAGCCGGGGATGTGGCCTCCCTTGTTTCTTCAAATTAAAATGAGGATTGATAGTTTGATCAACAAAGGCATGCATCTCCAGTTAGCCAAACACAATGACATACTGAGGAAAAACCATGATATTCTGAAAAAGCTGATTGATGTGATTTAATTTTTGGGTTGTCAGGAGCTGGCATTTAAGGGATATGTTGAGAGTGAAATTCTAACAACAAAGAAAACTGTAGGGAGTTTACAGATGTGCTTCTGCACCATGACAGTATTCCTCCACATCAAAAGGAGCCAGCTGAGGTGGTTCAGATATCTGTCTAGGATGCCTCCTGGACACCTCCACAGGGAGATGCTTCAGGCATGTCCAACCGGGAGGAGGCTCCGGGGCAGACCCAGGACATGCTGGAGAGATTATATCTCTCTGCTTGCCTGGGAACACCTTAGTATTCCCCTGTAGGAACTGAAGAATGTGGCCGGGGGAGGGTGGTATGGGAATCTCTGCACAGACTGCTGCCCATGCAAGCAATGCCTAGATAAGCTATGGAAAGTGTATGGCTAGATGAAACACAATACCATAGTATAGTAAACAAGCTCATAGCAGCACGTGAGATCGAGCCTCTGCTGTCTTCTGTCATCTCCTGTGCGGCATGCCGAAATGATGGAGGGGTCGGTGACCCCTCTTGGGTGACACATGAAGCAGAGTGGTTGTTCATGTGTGCCAACCAGACTTCTGTGATGATCACTAGGAAAAAGAAGGAAGAGGGAATAGAGCCCTGGGGGCAGCTTCCTGTCTTCCTGATATCATCAGCCGCAGACTGAAGCTGTGAGAAGCTCCCCTTTCATCCCCCTCTCTGCTAATTAACAAACAAAGTAACTGTGCTTCTTGCCTGCTTAATCCCAGATCAATGAGCAGCAGTAGATTTTACTTTCCTCCCTCATTCATCAAACAACCAAAGTAAGTCACTTTCATGATAAATCTGGAGTGGGGGGGTCCAGGCTTCCACAAAGCGCCCAATTTGATTTAATTGCTCTGCTAGGCCTGAGACCAGCGTTGCCCCTGTTGGCCACTCCTATTAGTGCGAACGGTTTGGAAGCATCTCAGAGCTACGCCATGTGCTGGGGAGCCCTGCCTCTGTGGCCTCATTAGAGGGATATATAGGGGTGAGCTTCTGCTGTAGCGTTAGGCAGACTGAGGCACTTCATCACCGGTGGGGCCAGGTGGGCTCTGCTCAGCTCTGCAGGGTCATTGTCAGCTCATTATCGCCAGTTCATGTAGGGCCAGGGCACGGCTGGTCATGGAAACACCTCCAGGAGAATCAGGACCTGCCAATGTCATGGCATGTCCCTCTAACATTCTCCCAAAAGAGAGTTTTTGTGTAACAAAGCAGCTTCGTTTAGTTGAGAGGAGCGTATCTCAGATGCTTCTGCTAAGTGTCTCGGGTCACGTGTTTGTTGAGGTCACAAATGAGGTGCGAATTTGGTGCTGGTTCAAGTGGCTGACCGGTAAAAGCTGCTTTCTGGAGAGAGACCCTTTAATTTTGCTATGGGCTATGACTTTTGGGTGTCATGGAGAGGTTGAGGGACATCAGAGACTGCCTGGTGTCACGAAGGATATGAATGAAGGCAAATGCTATCAAGAACCATCCTTCAGAACATCCCTGTCATTCACCCATGTAAAAGAATAAATGAAAATGATACATGAAAATGTACATACCAAAGAGAAAATATCAAGAATAAGGCCTTCAGATTTAGGATTCTGGTCATTTAAATTAGAGTTCTTCGACACACCTTGAAGTTATTATTTTTTATGTTTCTTGTTTACAGCTTCAAAGCTTATGGAATGGCTGTTCCCCTGATGATTATTAGACACTTTGTGAGTTTAAAACCCCAATTCCCTGCACTCAGTAGGGTCGAGGGGAGATAACAGCTTGTTTTGAGTTTGCTTGCTTCATAACACCTATTCCTGCTCTGAGTCCTGGAGCTGGCAGCAGGGCACAGCCTTGGCAGGACCTCGTTAACTCTGGCTGCTCTAACGAAGCTCCCTGACAGGGTGCCGCTCTTCCAGATGGTCTGTCAGAGTGATGCTGAGTAGTTGTAAATTCCTGGTTTATTCTCAGTGCCCTGGATGCGATGATGCAATATCACCACACGTCAGCTCTGCCACTACCCTGACATGCTACATGGTGGACATGCAACCCACCACAGCCGAGAGTTATATAGTGAGTCATCCCTGATGCAAAAAAGACAATATAATAATAAAGGTCACAACTTTGCTCAAAGGTCAGCTGTTTAAGTCTGAAGAGGGGTCTTGGTTTGAGATGAGAGGATTCAGTTTAGCTGCTTCTGTAAAAATACTGTTGTTATGTGAAAAAACACTCCTGCTGACTAGGTTGCTTTGGAAACAAGTGTAACCTTAGAAAATATTTAAAGCACAGGCAATTTTATGAGGATGATCTTTCACTCAAATTTGCTAAGGAAACACTTCTGAATATAGTTTTCCGCTGTGCCTTGGAACCCCACTCAGAACGATGAAAGCAAAGGATGTTTTCCCTCACTTCAATTTATTGTTTAGCTTCAGTTTTCTGCAGAAAAGGCATTTTGTATGAGTGGAGCTGTAAAAAGACATAATGACATTAAGTCTTCATTTTAGCAGACAGCTCAAATGCTATTATTGCTTTAGT
Organism: Isichthys henryi; assembly: GCA_026776945.1. Classification (NCBI taxonomy): domain Eukaryota; kingdom Metazoa; phylum Chordata; class Actinopteri; order Osteoglossiformes; family Mormyridae; genus Isichthys; species Isichthys henryi. Next base: position 10,477,342 of record JAODJX010000035.1, on the reverse strand, counting down.
TAACTTACCAAGACATTTATCAGCAGTAATGGAGATGAATTATGCACCATGAAGATCTTAATCTCCTAAAAGGAACTTTGATGTTATTAAAAGTTCTCGGCTGCAGGCCTTAGTTTCAGATGAGAAAAGGTCCATTTTTAAAGTTGATATTTTAGTTAGTCTGGGTGGTTTAGCAGTAGAATCGATGCCTGTAATTCATAGTCGCTATTATGTGTAAAGTCTATCAGTGGCCAAAGGCTGACTGACTTCAATGGCATCCAAAACACAGCGTCCTGCCAGTGACAGGCTGACCCCCACGGCCTCCCTTTCAGCCACCCGCCATTGTCAGGCAGCTGGACAAAGCCGATTAAAGGGCACTGGCCCCGCCCCACCAGCAAGGAGTACCAGGTCGGCTCGGACAGGCTGGGTCCTGCCAGAGCTGAGGTCAGAGACCACCATGACCCCCCGACCCAGGCGTGTTTGGACATGTCTGGAGGCAGAATAGTGTTGCCATAATCCAGCTGATTAGAATATGGATGGTTGAAAGGGCCCACCTTGGCCACTGCTATGTACACAGAGCTGGGGTCTCACGGGGCCCCAGACCCCCGCCACAGAATGGACGGTGACATGTAGTGGCTCCGCCCCAGCTTTACTGCTACCAAGGCTGCAGGGATCATCTTGGATTGCAGCTTTCATCAATGTAAAGGAGGTCGCATTTTCCCCTCAATCTCCAGTCTTCCAGGTAATACTTGTGGCTCTTTATGTGTACTGATACTGCATATGATCAGACTCACAAAAAATGCCATTTATAAAATGTAGGAAGAATTTTTAGGTGAAATGCTATTAAAAATATAAAGTATAACTTCAGTAGATGGTTTCAAATGAAAGAGGGATAATATGAAATATTGTTCTCTTCGCTGTCCCCTAGATGATGCAAGCAAACGTAAAATAATTCCAACCGTTTATGCTGGTCAAGGTGGCAGGGAGCCTGGAGCCTGTCCTGGAAAACACAGACTGTCCTGGAAATGGATGGTAGTTCATCACAGGGCTCAGACACGCAGGGCTATTCAGAAGCACTTCTTCACATAATTACAATTGCTTGGTATATGGGAGGAAAGACGTGCGACACGGGGAGAACATGCCAGCTCCGCACATAGAAATCTGATCTTGCTGAACACGGTTCTCTGTGGGAGGCATATGTTACCACAAGTTGCCCATATAATGTACAGATCCTTATCAAATATACAAAATAAAAAAATGTCATACTGCTCATAGCCATAGTAATAGCATCCCCTAGCCAGCATATGTAAACCACATAGGGCCACAGCACAATTCAAAGTCAAAATCAAAGTAAACTTTATTGTCATCTCTGCTATATACTGTTCAGGTACATAGAGAGACGAGATGACGCGGCTCCAGTTTTTACAGTGCAACAAGGTAAATAAATA
>JAODJX010000035.1:10464021-10475815 GCA_026776945.1 Isichthys henryi | reverse complement strand
AAGAGTCTTTATTGTCCAGATGAGAGAGGGAAAGGTGAAGTGCGGTGGATATGGCGTCCTCGGTTGACCTGTTTGCGCGATTGTAGCGGGTCCAGTGATCGGGGGAGGTTGCTTTTCACCTAAGAAGAAAGTTCAGTATAAACACTGAATTCGCCAGAGCTATGTTAGCCGCTGCCTGCTCGTGGCGCCGCCGGAAGTCCAATTCTTTATGTTCTGTGAAATAATTCTGATATTCTATGAATAACCTCAGTTTTGGGTTCACAGTTTGGTGCAATTTTGTTAGAGTAGGGCAAACTGAATTTGTTTTGAAATTATTTATTACTAGAACTGCGAACACAAACACAATTACGGTGTACCCACACTTAGCCTGACTGTCTTGTACCATACTCGAGCATAATCGCCTCCACTCCCCACTCCTTCGCTGGTCTGCACTCACATTTCACTTAAAGGTCCAGGCCTAAGCACACTTTCCTCATCACCGTGTGACTCTTTTGTGTTGAAGACAACATAGGAATGAAAGCACTGTCACACAGCACCATGGAGTTCATGATTAATATGCTTATTTTGTGGCTCATTTGGAGTAATTTTAGGTGGGATTACATCTAATAGATTTCTTGAGCACTCAATGCAGCAATTTTCATTTAATCATACTGTGCATATAACAAGATAGTCCCATATTTTACTAAAGATCTCAGAGTTTATGTGTGTTCCATCCAGTTGTTCCTGAATACTCCTATCAGCCAAAATTTCCAGCAAACACTGCATTTCCTTACTACAATGTTCATAAAATTTTTGTCGCTACCTGATCTGACCTAACCGATCCATTCCTTCCGGATCAAGTTTCTGTAAAGTATACATGTGTACATGCATGTTCCAGTTGCATCATTCATGTCATGTCAATGCCCCATGCTTGGACTAGATGCTTCACATATTCAAGTGGGCATGGGCACGGTTCAGTGTACTGTGTCCGGACACGGTGCGGACCGATCACACTGTCAATCCAGTCAAATGGACTTTGGAGGTCAAATGAGCCCAGGCATGGTGTGGAGTGATCAAACTAATCAAATGGACTTTGGGGCTCAGGCAAGGTACGGAGCCATCACACTAGTCAACTGGACTTTGGGGGCCAAATTGGCTTGGACACGGTACAGATCACTTAGTGTGAGTACACCCTTAGGAACAAGAGATGCACTACAACTGACATTGACCTGCCTGAATAACAAAACCTCAAGATGTTTATTTGCACATTGTAAAAATAAATATGTAAAATAAATAAAAATTCAAAAATAAGACACTGTAATATAATAATTTCCAATTTTCAAGAATTTCCCTCTGGAATCAATGAAACTCTATAAAACCTTATCTAATCTAATCAGGCATGGTTCATAATATCAATCATAATGAAACTATCCCAGGAAATATCCTGTGTTCTCTATCTCCGAATATGGTCACATATTTGTAACAATACAGTCCAATATCTGTGGTAATTGTTTAGCCTTGTAGAAATTCCTTGCAAAAGTGACTTAAATGCTACAGAGACTATATTGCAGAGGCTGCAATGATGTCGTCTCAAATGAGTTAGCATATTGGATGCGTTTGCAGGAACATATCTGAGTTTGGTGTAACAGACCTGACAATCTTGGTCTTATCAAATATTCTCACAGCAGAGCTGGTGTAATTTATTGGGAAATTAAAATGTTTCCAAACTGACGATTATGACTGACTGTAACCAGCATTAGTCATATCTACAGTAACTCACAGGCACAATTAGCATAATGTTTTCAATGAACATCTGTGAACTTCTGCCCATGTCCTAAAATGTATTCATTCGTTTCATAGTGCATTGTGAACTGGAATTGAGGTAATTGAATGGCCCACACTGAATACCTGTGCCATCAGAGCTCTGCCCGAGAAGTGCTGATCATCCTGTGTGTCCCTGCACTGCACCTTTACTCTTCCTGCCCCTCTCCTCACTCAAGCTCAACAGCTGCTGGTTGGCACAAAATACAGCAAAATGTTTTAGTTGTAATCTGATTGTTTTGATTTCTTGGGACTAAACTTTAGCAAACAAGGATCCAGCAGATAATGCCAGATAAAAGCAGATGAATAACAACCCAATGGATGCTTTTAATTTTATTCTGTATATTCAGGGTTTTTTTGTGTATCATTGTTCGGTTTTATTTTAAAAGAATCCATCCATCCATCCATTTTCCAAACCGCTTATCCTACTGGGTCGCGGGGGGTCTGGAGCCAATCCCGGAAGCAATGGGCACGAGGCAGGGAACAACCCAGGATGGGGGACCAGCCCATTGCTGATTTTAAAAGAATTTTCAGGAATAATGTTCACTATAAAGTTCACATTTGTAAATGTCATTTACATATAGCACAGATTTCCACCAAATAATTACAAAGTTTAGGTCATACTGTTATTGGCTAAGTAAATAAGGCTTGGTTGGCCTTCACATCATTGGTGGATTTTAATATGACCCTTTCAGTGACTCTTTTGTCACTTTAGTTTACATTCACACTACGAAAATTGAAAATTTAAATGTGTTAGTCCAACCAAAATCTAACTTTTAAAGTATATTTATCGGACATATATGTATGAATACATATGTATGTGTGTGTCTGTGTGCGTGTGTCTGTGTGCGTGTGTGTGTCTGTAAAATCAGTTCAGTTTGGGAATGAATGATGAAGTGAGCAGTCTCTAATGAGAGGAGCTTTTATCTGTTGCCTGACTTGCTGCACGTGTTACGGCCCTAAAGCCAAAGGCAGAGTCCGGCCACCATGGCTTCTCCATCTGCACTTCCGCTGACCCCCAGGAACAAAGCTCTGTTGGTGAAGGTCTCAGGGGGCAATCCCCCCCTGCCAGGCCTGTTGCCCAAAGCCCCCGGCCTGCTTCAGAAGCACATCTTTGTGCCTAATTAGGATGGTACTGACCCGATCCCAGGCAACCCCTCAGCGGCCCCAGTGTCCCAAGCCAGTGGTCCGAGCAGACACTTCCTGCTAGGCGCAGAGCTGGGGCACAAGGGTCTCACTCGGACTCTCCTGTGTGCTTTCTTTCAACACCGAGGTTGTGTGTCATGGCTCAGGGGTCAGGGTGGGGGAGGGGGGCAGGCCCCAGGCAGGTAGACACTCTTAATTGGGCTCTTGAGACCAGGGTGGGGAGGAGGGTATCTGATGGACGTGGAGCAGGCAAAACAGAAATTCTGTCTTTTGAAGATAAAAATAACACATACATAGTCTGGAGTAAATGTTTGACAGCTTCCAAACAAAAGCATCATTTAGACATTCAAGGAATATGGCATCTCTGCCTTACAAGTTCAAATATGGGGCCAGAATTGGGGGCAAATTTGTGCAACTAAATCAAGTGCCTGAATGTTTGAACAAAATCCATATTCTTAATATAAAATGTTAATATCTATAAAAAGATGAGGTATGTAAAATGATTGAATTTACAATAGATTTCACATATTCATTAATTAAAGCCTGAGTTCCCTTTTCTAATGACTCTGAAGGAGTACAGTAAGAGCTTTAGCAGAGCAGTTCAGCTGCATCAAAGAGAACCTTCAGCAGGGTTGTTAATGCCATTGTCACAGGGATGCTGGGAAGGTGGCCACATGTAACATGCAACCTAAACAGATTCCAGGAAGTGGCCCTGAAGGAAGTAAACAGCCCCCCACCCCCATCCCCAGTTTTCCAGTGCTAAGAGCTGCTGTTGCAGAAGGTAGGAGTCAGAAGGTCAGTGTTTTGTCCGCTCAGGGGGAGGGGGGGGCAGTGGGGGCTTGTCTTTGAGGTATTACCTGACCTGCTGATTGTTCAACAGGGCAGCTGATTTTAGGGTTATCTCTACATGTCTGAGGAGCTGCTTGTTTGACTCTGGGGGTGGGGTTTGCTACTCTCTGTCACCTAAAGGCTTAAAAAAGTAGGATATACGTCATGACTTTTTTTAAATGAATCAACAGGAACAGGCCAATACCCTCAACGTAAGACCATGGGTCCACTTCACAAACCATTCATTGATATTTCTGTCTGTGTGAGTCTCCTCACCTCTTGAAGAAGCTGGTGCTTCCCCCTGCCCCCGTGGACAATCCGCTGATCAGCCGCCTTACTAAATCCTGTGCTGTTTTAAAGTTAGGAATGATACTGGGGGTGGTGCAGACTGCAGACATACCGCCGTGTCCCGTGTGGGACGTGCAGCCAGCCCGCCAATCGTCAATCGCCCACCATGTTTGCTCAGAGCCAGAGTCCACAGCACCCCATTATACACCTATTATAAGCTGGTAATTATTTACCTTCTCCTCTTCGAGAAGGACTGCATCCACAGATAAAGGAAGCCTCTTTGCCTGGAAGTGCTGTCTAAGGCTCTTTGGAGAGCAGAGACGCTGGGGGTGGTAGCCATGACTCCTTGGTGTTAGCAGAGCAAACATTCCTGAGCAGAGATCACAGTGAGGGGGAACCACTGCTCCCAGGGCCGCTGGCCTGGCCAGGGCGCACTCTCACACCGGACAATGGGGGACAACACCATTTAGTGGGACCCAACAAGAGGCAGTAGGAATGTTGCAGTGGCCCCAGTATTTTAACCCAATATTTGGGGAGGCTCTTGGCAGCGTGCCAGCTGGTCGTGTGTGGATGGGGGTTAGGGGCAGCTTTTCAGCAGAGCAAAAGTGTCACTTGTGGTGACAAGCAGGTGAACAAACAGGACGAGGAAGAATAAAGCAACAGCAGTAAAGAAGAGTTCCATTTTTAGTTTTAGACCATGTGCACTGATACCGACAAAGTGAAGACAAACAGGGCATGTAAAAGAAATTCTTTAAAATGTCTCACAACTACTAGAAGATTCCAAACTGACTTTGTTACTCATAATTGGGATAACAAAACAAAATTTTTTAATAATTTATTTAGTATTTATTAAATTCCGGATGAATAATAAAGGTTCAATGCTTCCTTTTTCCCAGTCTTTTCATGGCACCTAGGATTCACTGGAAATGGAATGGAAATGGAGGATTAGACAGCAAAAAACTGAACCATTTCTTTATCTGTACCTACGAAAAATAAAAATCTTCAGAGCCCTTGAAAACCTACAAATGCCGCGGCACCTGCATGGAAGATGGTCCACACCAGGGTTTCAGTTGATTCCATTTATGAGCTTGTTTTGAATAGGCTGTTTGCCAAAACAAGGATTATAGAGAAGTTGATAACATAGAACATTAGTTTTGCCTACTGTCTTGCAGCAGCACATCAGGCTGTCAGGCAGAGTGCCGAGGGCAGCTAGACCCAGCATTCCACACCAGGAAAATAAAGTTATGCAGCTCCGGGCCACAGAATACAAGGAGAAACTGACACCAAGCTACTGTGCAGACTGTGGTACTGCTGTACCGTGGGAGCGTGCTGGCCATGGAGGTAAGCGTGAGGCTGAAAGCCAGAGTAATGCTGAAGGGCAAACCCACATTATAATGGCCTCAATAGGCTCTTACGTCATCCACAGGGACTATTAGCTTCTGAAATAGATGCCTAGAAAACACAATGGTGCATAGAAGCAGCCTGTAACAACATGGGCAGCTGCAGCTGTATGCCTGTACACACTGTATGTTCCCTAGACATTGTTATTTGGCTAAGGTTACATTTTTTTGCCTTGTCTGCAATAAAAACATAAAAAGTGGAGTATGGTGCACGATTCTGGGTATGAATCTCAATGAGTGTTACTAACTCATAACTCATTAGGTGAATTAGCAACAGGTCAGTATAATATCTGGGTATATAAAGAGCCTCCCGGAGAGGCAGAGTCTGTGCAGTGAACATGGAGAGACCACCATGTGAAAACTGGATGGGTAAAGTTTGCAACAATTCAATAATGTTCCTCAATGAAGAATTTGGGAATTTCATTACCTACAATACATAATACCATTAAAAGATTCAGAGAATCCGAAGAAATCTCTGTACACAAGGGATAAGGCCAAAAACCAATATTGGATAGTTGTGATCTTCGGGTCCTCAGGTGATGCTGCATTAAAAAGACGCAATTGGGCTCATAACCACTTCAGAAACCGTTGTCTGTAATGCAGGATGAATCTTTACCACGCAAAGAAGAAGCTACATCTAAACATAATCCAGAAATGCCACTGACTTCTCTGGGCCTGAGCTCATTTAATATGGACAGAGACGAAATGATATACTGTCCTGTGGTGTGATGAATCCTAATTTCAAATTCTTTTTGGAAATCATGGACACCACATCCTCCGGGCTAAAGAGGAGAGGAACCATCCAGCTTGTTATCAGTGGACAGATCAAAAACGAGCATCTGTGATGATATGGGGGGTGCATTAGTGCCAATGGCTTGGGTAGTTTGCACATCTGGCAAGGCACCATCAATGCTGAGCAATATAGATAGAGGTTTTGGAGAAACATATGCTGCCATCCAGATGTCATTTTCAGACAAGGTCTGTTTTTTATCTTTTGCAGAGCGTTCCAACAATTTTGGAAATGGGGTTGTCTACTTCCTTAATGTTCACATGTACCTCAAATAATCGCTCACATTTAGTTGAGTTCTAACTTGGTACAATGACAATAAAGGCATTATAATTCCAGTATTAATTAACATGCTGATTTTTCCAGCCAATATTAATATTCAGAGTTTGCAGCACCCTAAAGACACAACTGAAATAATGACGATGAATGCATTGAATGATAAACCATTTTCAACGGAAGGGAATCGTATAAGTTTTATGTCAGCCAGACATTAAATAAATAACAAAGTGCCTGGTCTTACTAACTCATTATGTAATACTTTGGAATTAAATTGTACTTTGAAGAAGACCATATACCATGGGGGTATTTGCTTTGATTTTCATATTTACTGTTACAGAACAGTACGAATTTTGCCAGTTATGCATATTACAATTCTGTTGTCACATACAAAGCCTGGTCCATCACCCTCTGCTCCTTGTACTTTATTTGCTAAAGCTTTCGGGATTCCAAAGGAGCCATTCTCCACAGTGAAGTAATGTCACCAGAGCACTTTTCTGGCCGGCCCCTGACCCACTTACACCATGAAAGCGTCCCCATCCGGGGACGAGTGGAAGCTTTGGTCGAGCCCTTCCTTGGTGAGATCGGCCGGGCTGTGGATACACTTTCATCCTGAGGCCCAGGGCCCCATTCTGGGGCTGTTTACCTAACGGATGAGCCTCTGGGCCTGGGCCTCACCTACTGGCCTCGCCGCTCTCATGAATATGCACATAATCCGCCTAAACCCATGTGAGCCACAAGCGAGGGTGCCGGTCCTTTCACACGCCTGTGTGGCACTCTATTATCCACAGCAAGTCTAATCTGCACATGAAAGCGAGTCACCGGCACCACCATGGCCGTTTTCGCCGCCCTGTTTCTATCGGTGTTTACCTCCGAGGCGGCAAGATGGCCGCCGGCTGAATATAACGCTAACAGTGAGTCCTGGTGTCACTGTTGCTGAGAAAAAGAAATGGACTTCTTTTGGTGCTCCATCTGTGTAGGTAATCTGCAGGCCAGGAGTTTACCTTTGAAATATAGTTGGTCGACTGAAAATTAGTTAAATGGCACGATTTCCTCATAATAAGGCAATTCAGTTATACAGTCAGGACCATAAATACTTGGACAGAGACAAAGTTTTTCAGTGATTAAGTTCTGCACATTACAACAACAAATTTTAAAAGAAACAAGTCAGATGCAGTTGAAGTGCAGACTTTCAGCTTTAATTTAGTGGGTAGAACAACAATTGCATAACAATGTGGGGAACTAAAGTAATTTTTCCACACAACCCCCTCCTTTCAGGGGCTCATAAGTAATTGGACAAATGAATATAACTGCAAATAAAATGTTTAGTTCTAATACTTAGTTGAAAACCCTTTGCAGGCAATGACTGCCTGAAGTCTTGAACTCATGGACATGACCAGATGCTGGGCTTCTTCGTTTTTGTTTGCTCTGCCAGGCCTTTACTGCAGCAGCTTTCAGTTGCTGTTTGAGGGTCTTTCTGTCTGAAGTTTAGTCTTTAGCAAGTGAAATGCTCAACTGGGTTGAGATCAGGTGACTGACTTGGCCATTCGAGAATATTGCACTTCCTTGCTTTAATAAGTCCTGGGTTGCTTTTTGTGTGGGGTTTGGTTCATTGTCCATCTGTATTATGAAACGTCACCCAGTTTGGCTGTACTTGGCTGGATTTGAGCAGACATGATGTCTCGGAACAACTCAGCATTCATTCGGTTGCTTCCATCCTGTGTCACATCATCAAGAAACACTAAAAACCCAGTGCCACTGGCAGCCATGCACGCCCAAGCCAACACACTGCGGTGTTCTTTAGATCATAAGCTGTTCCAGCCCTTCTCCATACTTTTTTCTTTCCATCATTCTGATACAGGTTGATATTGGTTTCATCTGTCCAATGAATGCTGTTCCAGAACTGCTGCAAAGTCCAATCTAACCTTTCTATTCTTAAGGTTTATTAGTGACTTGCATCTTGCAGTGAAGCCTCTGTATTTGCTATCATGCAGTCTTCTGTTCATGGTAGACTTGGATATTGATACATCTACCTTCTGGAGAGTGTTGTTCACTTGGTTGGCTGTTACGAAAGGGTTTTTCTTCACCATGGAAATGATTCTGCAATCATCCACCACTCTTGTCATCCGTGGACATCCAGGCCTTTTTGCGTTGCTGTGTTCATCAGTTCTTCCTTTCTTTCTCAGAATGTATCAAACTGTGGATTTTGTCACTCCTAATGTTGCGGCAATTTCTCGAAAAGTTTTTTTTTCTGTTTCTGCAGTCTAAGGATGGTCTGTTTCACCTGCATACTGAGTTCCTTTGACTGCATGTTGTATGTTCACACCTCAATCTTCCAAATGCAAACAAGACACAAAATCAACTCCAGGCCTTTTATCTGCTTAATTGATAATGACAGAACAAAGGAATTGCCCACACCTGTCCATAAAATAGCTTTTAAGTGAATCATCCAATTACTTTTGTCCCCTTTAAAAAGAGGGTGGCACATGTTAACGAGCTGAAACTCCTAAACCCTTCATCCAGTTTGAATGTGGATCCCCTAAAATGACCTCTGAGAGTCTGCACTTTATGCCCATGCCCATTGTATAACTGCAGTTGGAATATATTTCAGTAAACAGGTAAAATAGTAAAACCTTCGCCAGTGTCCAAATATATATGGACCTAACAGTATAATCTCTGGCATTAAAAATAGTATGTGCTGTTATTCATTGTCCTCCCCCCCAATTTCCTGGCCTACCCCTGTAAATCTCCCCTATAGCCTCATAAACAGTGACCAAGATTAATGTCAAGGTTTTGTATTCAGCTAAATATGATATATCACCACAGATAAAAACATGGAGAATTTCAAGGAGGAGTGGAGTGAGAAGGGTGGGCTTTAATGCCATCAACACAAAATCAGCAACCGCTCTTCAGTGTTCACAAATGCATTATTTAGTAGCAGCACTATCAGGTAACAACCCTTAGAGGTTTAGTGTGGTGCGTAATAATGGTCATTTATTGTAATGCAAAGGGTGGCAGGTCCCGTGTGACCTGGCTGTTGTTCCAATGGGCCACTTATCAGGATCTCCATGATGCCGTATCTGCAACCTGTAAATAATCACAATGGTCAATGGTGTGACCTGCATCACAGGAAGAGCTCTAACTGTAAGAATGAGTGTTACTGGTCAGCTACATAGTCATTCACCTGCTTTGGCAAACCAGCATGTGTGTGTGTGCGTGTGTTTGTGTGTGTGTGAGAGAGCGAGAGAGAGAGAAACCACAGGACCCCTTTAACAGTTCAGGTGATAGCAAATCATTTTTTGTGTTTTATTTCTGAATATATGTCATAGCAGTGTGAGGAGACTTTGGTGTGAGAGTTCACGTTCAGTTTGGGGTGGCGCATTCAGAGCGGGAGGTCCCACACGCCACCCTCTTTGCGTTCCGTACATAAGGCTCTCCATTAACTCCTAACCTGTGCAAGAAGCAGACTGAACAAAGGGGGGGGTGTCTGTCCCATCTCTCCAACAAGCAAGCTAACAAATGCTAACACGGCTATACCCGGCCCTCCCCCTGAATCACGAAATTGATTTTCTTACACCATAGAATTCAGATTTGAGGGAAAAAAGCAAAAAAAGATAACAAAAGACAAGGTCTTTTTCGGAAGGGGAGAAGAGAAGCTTTGTGGCCGTCTGGTGCCGTAGCAGATTTGACATTCCCTCGGCAGGCTTTGGCTTCTTTGTGTCACACGCATAATAGGCAAAACACAAATTGAGCAACAGCCGTATTGTGGCCTGACTATTAGTCAACGTGATGGCCTTTGGAAATGCTAATGGCCAGTGTAGAGTGTCCTCCCAGTCCTGAGAATTTGGTTATCTGATAGCACAATGGAGATTCCTATGGGTTGACTTTCACCTCTGTCTAAGAAGCTGTATGGAGTCGAGCATCTTTTTTTTTTTTTTTTCCAAGAGGAGGAATATAATCGCAGCATTTGAATGGAGAGAATGCAGAGTAACGGTGCGGGATTTCCCCAAGCCCCCCGCGCTGATTGGCACCCGCCTCCTCATCGCCTCTCCGCCCCCTTTGCCCCTAGGCTGGGCTATGATTGAGATGCCTGCAACAATCGCATCCCTTGTGAAACACATGAGTGAGGGCAGCATCTCCCCCTCCTCCTGGAGTTAAAGACCTCTACCCCCAGAGTTATCAATCAGCTGGCCATTAAGGCAGCTTCCCAACACAGCACCTTCAGCCCTGAGCTCAGTCTCGTGCTTCTCTTGATAAGCACTAAGGGTTCTTAGCCTTTACACCCATAGGCTACATGCGTGAATTAAGGCTACGTTAATGCTCATATCAATGCCATTACTCAGCTAGCAGCAGGGGATGGTCTTATCTTGCATTACACTCACCAAAGTTCATATACACTGTTTATCTTGCATTCAGTGATGCTCCTTGCAATAAACAGGCAGTACAGGTTATTCACATCTCTTGCATTCATCATGCAGATCAAGGCAAAAAAACTGTCAGATTTACATGCTGTTTCTCTGTAACTAACTGGAAACTAGGTTATTGACAGCAGCACTAGCTGATATGGGGGGTGATGCATGGCTGAATGGGTTGGGATGATAGGTTTGAATCCCATGGTTGCCAGAGTGATTTCATTGTTGGGCACCAGAGTAAGATCAATAGCTCCAGGGACTGACTCTGGTTTTTAATTGTATGTTGCTTTGGTTAGAAGCATCTGCTAAATGAATGTATAATGTAAGGATTTGTGTTATGGTGATCTACTGAAATGGAGGAAGGAGGAAAAAACACTGATGTAAGTGGTTTTAGTGGGATAAATTATCAAAACAAAAGAACAACAATCGAAATCCCTACACATAAGGCGTTTTGCCACTAAATTTCAGGAACCTAGTTCCGCAAAACAATGGAGGTTCCCCAAACAACGGAATATGACAAAGTCATTTTGCTAGTTATTAGTTATTGGGGGAGCGATCATGATCAAAATGGGACAGTCTTTTATATTTTACTTGTACATCCTGTAACATTTAATTCATTGTAATTCATTATTGAATCTGACCATCAGATCAATGTTTAATTTTCCACAGAATAAAAAAAAAAAATTATGGAATGTTATGCCGGGCGGCATGGTGGCAGAGTGGTTAGCACTGTTGCCTCACACCTCTGGGACCCGGGTTCGAGTCTCCGCCTGGGTCACATGTGTGGAGTTTGTATGTTCTCCCCATGTCGTCGTGGGGTTTCCTCCGGGTACTCCGGTTTCCCCCCACAGTCCAAA
>JAODJX010000035.1:10434291-10450050 GCA_026776945.1 Isichthys henryi | reverse complement strand
GGCCCGCCCATGGGGGCGGCCCCGGGGGGCCCCCGCCGCCCCGCCGCGGTCCCCCCCCCCGGGGGCCGGGGGGTCGGGGCCCCCCCCGCCCCGGGGGGGGGGGGGGGGGGGGGCAACGTGGCGGGAGGGCTGGCGTGCCGCTGCATACGCTGCCTAATCCCACATCAAAAGGGCTCCGTGTGCAGGGGGCATGGCGCCACCTACTGCAAGCCAACTGCAGGGCCAGGCAGGCCCGGAATTCCAACGCCTCCAAGTGTGGGAGTCCTGCCTTGCATTTCCAAGGGTGTATTTTCATAATAAAGTCTAAAAAAAGAGGAAATGAAGTAAGCTCTTCAGATGAGGCTTGACAGCAGATCAAAGCCCATGTGGAGTTAGGGGAGGACAGGCATTCCCACCGCACCCTGCTGGAGCTCAGGGGAGACGTTAGTCTGCTACTATTAGTGCATGTATTCTGCCACATACTTGCATCACTAATTCGGGGAAAACAATTTAAAACAAAACAAACAAAACCATCACATACAAAAAAGACAATAAAGAGCCATTTGCAAAAGAGACAAAATGGATCCGCCTGGGAATGAGCAAGACCCAGCCGTGGAACGGAAGAGAGCAAATAATCAATTAAGGAGATTCTGCCGGCAAAGGAAGCGTGAGAACCTGGTAAGGGTGTGGCCCCTATGCAACCCCATGGCCGCGCGGGACGTGTCAGCAATGCCGCCTGGTCTCCCAGGAGCTTGCATCTGAGCCTTCTGCGTGATCATAAACAGCCCCCATCACACAGTAAAAACACATTATGTAATGTGAATTTAACAGGCTATATGGCAGTTCGTTTGTGAGTATGATTTGTCCATAAGCTGGATGTTCTTAACTCAGGCACTGCCTGTACACAACATACTAATACAGAGAATGAAAGCATAATATTTTAAAAAGGGGGATTTAAAAAAATCCTAAATTTACATTTACCACTACCTGAACTTCATACATACTGCGACATTTCACAGGTTCCATCTAGCTTAACCTTAAGAGATACCTGGACATTCCACCCAAAATGCAAACACACACCAGACACAGATCAGTACTGCGGATGGCCTTCATACACTGCACATCTGAAGTCAGAAAAATAATTACTTACATCCAAAAACACATAAGGTAACAAAGTCTCCCTGAGTACCTACCACCTGTGTCACAAGGCATCCATTATCATATGCCACGAAACACACATACTGTACTGGCATTCAGGTGGAGATACACAAACATTTTAGAATATATACTAATGCAATGGTAAGGCTGTAAGCCAAACACCCGCCCTGAGTGCAAGGGTGCTCCCTGGAACTTTCCAGAATTCCAGAAACATCAGCAGCACATTTCAATTCCAGGGCTCAGTCCTCTGGCTCTTTTGGATTAATGGGGTTCAGCCATATTTCACACATTCATTATATTTTTATAGTGCTGCAAAACAAAAATGGTTGAAATGGTATCGATTTCTTTGGTGTTGTAACTTTTAAGTCTAATTAAGTATGGTTTCAGCCATCTATCCTTAATTTGGAACATTTTTACTGACCAACACCGCCCTCTACTGGTCAACAAATTTTAAACCACCATTTAAAATGCATAAAATTGTAAATGTGCTGTTAATAAACCAACTTCCAGAAAAAGGTCACTATATAAAAAATGTAGGCTTTAGTATTGTGATTCAAATAAACCTGCAGAGACTCTTAGTTTAGAAATAAACGATTGGTGTAGGTAGACTGTAGGGCTATATGATGTTGAAAAAATTGTGATATTTGAATATTTTCCAATAAATATTGTGATATTTACAAAGCAAAAATGGATTTGAAAATTAAATTTTTAGCCAAATACATTTTGTTATTAACTACCAATAGATCAGTCAAATATATTGCTGGTGTTGCTGCAAGAGCCATTTGTGAGACATCAAAGGCCTCAAAAACGCACCACACTATCTATCAGAGAGTCTAACAACAAGGATGAGAATGATTATGATTGGCTAAAAGGGCACATGCAAAAGCAAGGGCAGTAAACTTTAGACAGATTGTTATGTATAACACATAAATCATAATTTCAAAGCTTGCCATTTTGTTTCCTATGACAATAAAAATCTGCTTAACTTATTGATGGTCTCAAACCCAACTGCATGTGTGTATCATGCAATGTCGATATTAACATCACACATGGTACAGGCCAAGCAGACAGTCTAGTGCACAATTTCATGTGTATATGTTTGTATACAGTCTTGAATTGTCTTGTATATTGTTACACCAGGGCACACAAACCAAAACAAATTCCTTGCATGTTTCACATACTTGGTCAGTACTATCTTTCTGATTCTGGTTCCAAACAGAAACTCGCTTTAATACTCAGGCCGGGGTCTGACTGGGGGCTGATTGCGCTTGAAATCACTTACTGAGATCCTCGGCAAGCTGCACTCTCCTCCCCGTAATAAGCTGCACCTTCTTCCCATTGTCCTCGGCAAAGTCCTCTAGAACCTCCTTTACATTCTTCTCGAGACGCCTCACTGAGGAGCAGAGACAACAGAAAGGCATCATTCACAGACACATATTCACTGGCACATCCAGTCAGATTTGCGCGATAGGCATTGATTGGCGTATATTACAGAATGCACTACACCCTTGATCATACCGTTAATACCTATACTTGATAAAGGGTCGCGACTGAGTTGACATGATAAAAACTGGATTGTGGTGCAAATTGGCTGATTACCATTGCACTACGGGATAGTTAGAAAGCAATTTACTTATCTGCATGTTTCTGAATTCCTGGAGGACACATATGCAAAACAAGCCCAGGAGACCCTTCACACAGGCGGTAACCCTTGCACGCATCATCAAAGATAACGGTCCCCCTACCTTCCGTGTTGGTGAGCTGCTGTCGGAGGGTATTGGCTGTGATGACAAGCATCCTCTGGATACGCCAGAACAGAACCACGTCGTTGCACTCCAGCTGCAACACACACGATGCAGAACTTTTGTCAGCCGGCAGCTGGAGGTACAATATACAGAACTTTGATGTCCACCACCCCTAAAAAGAGAAGGGGGTGGCCAACATCACAGCCGGAGCTTCAAGAACCATCATAAACTCAGAGAAACAGGACTACACAGCTGCACCGTTAGGATTTGTCTCGAAAGATTCATTAAAAAATTATGTGAATTGCGAACAGGTATCTCTGGTCCTAGACACCTGTCAGTGGAGGATCTGTACTTGGGGGAGAACACCTGGGGGTTTACTGAGGCTAAGCACACTTATAAAGGAGATCAGAAAATAAAATGAGAGGAGAGCTGGGGGCAAGAAAAGCAAAGCGAGAGGCAGATATGAAGAGGCGGAGAGGCAGATGCAGAGAGGCAGGAGTGAACCACCCTACCTCGGAGTCGTCAAAGTGTCTTTGGTAGTAGTGGAAGCCCCTCCTGCAGAGGGTGCAGTGGAGCAGGGCCTTATGCAGGAAGTGACGTCGGTACAGCTGATGCCATGTGTCCTTAATCTGAAGGTGAGCGGGCAGGACCATGAGTTCAGCACAAGAAGACAACTCATAGAGCATCATAGGATGATTCAGAAAGCATAAATATCAGTGTTTCAGTTGTAAACGTTATATGATTATTTTTAAGGTTTTAAGTAATAATTCAGTAATTTCAGCACCAATTAATATTTTCCTAACCAGGTTAATACCATTTAAAAGGTGCCTTTTAACAGTGGGGAATCAACCCTTACATTACTTGACTAATGAATGGTGGCTGTAAGAGATAAATAACTAGTGGCATGTGTAAAATCTATACAGAGATCAAGGGCCTGTATCTTGAAGCGAAATTTGCTGGTTAGCTAGATAACTTGGTGCCCCACTTTAAATGGACTTTATCTTCATTCACCTACATTTAGTGCAGACTACTTTAAATCTGACAAGCTATCCAGCTAAGCAAAAAATCATACTTTGTGATACAGGCCACAGATTTATGAGTGTGAAAAGTCTGTTCATTGCTACTTCTCGTCTACCAGGCTGTCTGCAGCTGTAAACAGTGCAGGAGTGGTTAGGGACCACGGGGTGACATGAGGCCCACTGACGCAGCCCCAGCCACAGGACTTACTAGCACAGGATCGACGTCGACGCAGCGGGCTTCTAGGTTCTTGCGCACGGTGGTGACCTCGTCGTTGGCCAGGTAGGCTGCGTGCTCCTCATTGACCCTGAGCAGACGCTCCAGCTCGCCGCGGGTTGCGTTCCTGATGTGCTGTACATACAGGGGCACCCGTAACATGTCACAACCAGACCAAAGTGGGGGACAAATATAGCAGTTAAACTGAATTTTTCTGCTTTGAGTATTTAGAACCACATGCTGGAACCAATGATAAATTAACCCCCACCATGCCCTAACCATAACTATAAGGGTCAGTCCGTGCCAAATCAACCAATATCCAGAAAAGTTCCATGGGCATCATTCCTGATTTTGATGAAAACTTGATATTTTGATCCTTATAGAGAACACTGAAAATTCCACAAGTTTTGTTGAAGAAATCTGATGCAGTCCAAAGTTATGGCCCTTTCAAATTTGGGTGCCACGCCCCTTTTTTGCACTCGCGAGCCGCGCATATAATTTGTAAGGGTTTTCAGGAGACCATATCTTCGCTTCTAAGCATGCTAGAGAGTTGAAAATTTCCACCATCTCAAGTTCATTTACAAAAGAGCCAGAGACTGTGTCCCACTGTATCCCAGGTAAACTAAAATCACCCATAACCACCACATCATTTTTGTTACTCATAATACTGTCCTCGTCATATAACATTCTGCTTTCCTCTGTAGCTACATTAGGTGATCTATAACAAACACTGACAATTAGGCCATTTGAGTTTTTAGCATCTAGCTCTATCCATACAGCTTCTGAACTTGAACTGAACTGAATTTTTATCAGTGAGCTCCCTTGCCTGGAAGTTTTCTTTTACATATACTGCAACACCACCTCCCTTCATGCCTATCCGGTCTCTACGGAATAATGTGTAACCATCCATATTATATTTCTCACCATTATTGTCACTCATCGATGTTTCAGTTATTCCTATAATGTCGTACTGTAAGTAGAGCTGCACGATTTGTGGAAAATATCTAATCACAATTTTTCTGACAGACATTACAATTACGATTTGATTTGCAATTTTTTTTTTTGTCAAGCTCCAGTTCAACATTTAGTGTTTAGTCATTTTAAAACATATGACGTAGCATGAGATACCATCAATATTAACTTTTCTATATTCTAATGCAAGGATGAGAATTTAAAGATGTGGTGTGTCAAGTTACATAAAGTAATATTGAAAACAACTAACAGCAAACAGAAAAATAGCGATCTTGCAGTTAACTCTGATTACCCCCTAATAACACTAGAACCTCCTTTTCCTACGCCAATGAACAAGCAAGAACTACTTCGGTGTAATCAGCCCATTTATTTGCGCTAATATATTATTAGTGTTAATAACAGCAGCTACTGTAACAACACTTGAAAAGTCGTAATGTTCATAACGGAGTGGCTGTTCTGTCCTGAAACCGTAAAGCTGGAAATTTTTTTACGTAGTATGCATTTTATAAAATGTTGAATAAATAGAAGTCGTTTATTGGTGATTTCATGATGGTCGAAGTTTCTGCTTTTTACGAACTGTATACTCTTATTTTCTATACAAATCAATTCAGGTGAAACAAAAAAATGTTCTCTTTCAGACTCTCACGCAAGAAATCTTACGGCAAATCTATATTCCATTCTGAACTTAAAATTAGCTAAAAAAATTTTTTTTTAATTTGCTCAATAAAAATGTTACGGCAGTTCGCAAACCCTACAGACTATTTACAAGGTAATAAAACGTACATACATGTAAATGTATGTGCAGAACAGAGAACAGAAAATCTCACTCCATGCAGCTGACCAAAGTTGCCAACCCTGCATTTTATTTGAAATGAGAAGTAAAATGCAGTTTTCGACTGAAGCGGCTTTTCATTCATTTGCTTTGTTACTCGAACAAATGGGAAAACAAATGAATAAACATTATATGTCTCTTTTTGTATCATTTCTAAATAAGACCGCATGCCCATACCCAACTGCAATAGCGATTAAAGTGATCTATTCTTTTAGTATTTATGTTAAAGCAAGGCTTTTATTTTATCACTGTCGTGGAATTAAGATTAATCTTTGTAAATACTTAAATTAATAAGCACAAAAAATATGACATGAACACGACTGTATTATGGGTTTTACGGCTTTTTTGGGGGTCACCGACTCCGCTGCTGTGAGAATTACTGACTGTCTCATTGCTGTTTTGATGGGCTAGCAGTATCCTTATGCTATTGCCTATTAACAAAAACAAAAGGTATGATACACTGAAGTATATCGACGCTGGTGTTTAAAAGGAGCTCGCCGGTTCTATTCATCAATGGGACCTTTCTGAAACAATTTTGGACCATGAAATAGGAAGGCAATTCACTTATAGCTCAGTAGCGGAATCAGTATTTTTCCATACGGTGAATGTAACATTTTCCTTGGGTTTCACGTGTTTGTTGTTTGTGGGTCTATACGCCTTCTTGGGCCACTTCTGATTGGTGAGCATGACTGGCACGTGAGAAGCACGGCACTTGTGATTGGTGAGAATGACTGTCACACAGGGAGCACGGCATGAATTAGTAAAACTATTCTCATAGCAGTTTTAAACCCTGGGTCCGATGTGCTGTATAATATATATTCTAAATCGCAGCCTTTGCGATTTGCTAATCGCGTTGTTTCAAATTGCGATTTCGATTTGAAATCGATAAATCAACCAGCCCTATTTGTCTGATGATATTAAAGTGATATAAGTGTCTGATGATATTAAAGACTCTAAATCATGAATTTTGTTTCTAATACTCCTAGCATTTAAATACAGACCGCAAAGGGCAGGCCTTTTACAGTGCCTACTTTTAATATTAATTGGGGCTTTCCGTCTCTCCCCACCTAAAGTCTTAACTAACCTCCCAGTGACCCATAAACCTAAACCCTCTTTCCTACACCACCATTTTAGCCACACATTTAATCCCCTTATCTCAGCTAACTTAGCCTGGCTTGCACGTGGCACGGCAAGTATTCCAGAGAATACCACTGTGGATGTTCTGCTTCTAAGCTTATCCGCGACTATAAATTTATCCTGCAGAACAGCCCTCCTGCCCTTTCTTATGCCATTGGTGCCAACATGCACCACGACCACTGGATCCACTGGTTCGTGAGAGGGCTGCTGACCTGTTCTGGGGTACGGCTTGTCCAGCTGAGCCACCGCTGTTTCCAGTCAGGACCCACCATGTCGCTGATGATCGAGTCGGCTGAGGCGGGGGGGCAGAGGGAACGCATGTCAGGCTCAGCACGGGTGCCGCAGGAGACAGGCAAGGGGGGGACATGGGAAAGGCCTACTGTCTCGGAGGCGGGACTGCAAGGTCTCCTCCATGAACTGGATGGCAGAGTCCCACTGGGGCTTGTCTGTGATAGAGCGGTCCTCCAGGGCATTGTGCTGGATCACCCTCTGGGGAGAGAGAAGGCCTCGTTACAGCTTCAGGGGAGCCCAAGACGCAGCGCTACTGAAAGGGAATAAAAACCCACTAAGGTAAGTTTAAAAGCACCTCCTGATTCTGTTCATTGCCTGGCCATTGGTCAGCATAAAGTGAGAGAACCTGGTGTGGAGTTGGGCCCAAGGCCCCCTACCAGGCTGTCCATGGCGCGCTCATTCCACTTGTGCCGCTTGATGCTCTCGTCCTTCACCGCCTCCTTCAGCTTGTCAAAGATGTTATCCTGATCCTTGCCCTTGTATTCAGCCATGAAGCGTGCAAACTCCTCCTGAAGGGTCTCCCATGCTACCTGGGAGGAGGTGAGGGGTTTTTGGTGCCATGCTCAATGCTCTGAAGCTCATCTATAGTTAGACAGCATTCTTATATCTAACTGCAGACATCATATATAACATAACAATACAAAATAAAACACACATAGACAAACAGATGGGAAAGAAAGACAGATGGAGCAGTCAGATAAGTAAAATGGCACACAGTAGCTGGGGGTGGGCAGCACCTCCAGAGCTTTGTGGGGCAGCTGCTTATCAGTCCACTGCTTGAGCTTGATGTCCACCGTGGTGTTGAAGGTTCCAGAGTTCATGGTCTGGGCAGCAGGAAGGTAGATGTTCTCAATGACATGGGTGGACACACGCTCCCACAGCTTCTTCTGCAGGATGGACTCCCTGGGGGGGAATGGGGGGAATGGAGGGGGGGGTTTATTGGATCCTCAGTGTCAGCAAACTTGGCTTCTGTCATACCAGGTTCATTTAACTTTTTCACTGCAACCTTTTCTTAAGGACTTAAATGGCTCTAAGGTTTTGATTTAGATAAATAGCAAAATTTTGATGTGTGGTACTCTGGGTGAACACCTGGTCCTATAAGAACTATGGTCGGAGTCCCCAAGTGCGATTGTACCCACAAGCCAGCCATGTGCAAAAGAGCCCCCTTCAAGATGACTGGTAGTGGGAGTGGCTTACGCCATTAAGATGAACACAAAGCATGTGGGTAAAATATTGCTTCCCTCATCAGTGATCAGACAGCCCATTTATCACGAATGGGGGAGGGTCATATTTCACCAGCCCTCTCAGCCTTGTATCAATATATGCATCCCGTTGCACTGCCTGCTCACACCGGCGCTAGGGTGGCCTATGATTGTGCAAGGGGCCGTTCATCACACCATCGATCCTGGACACGATGCACGTGCGAATCTTTCCAGACCCGCCTCGGGCTTATTGACAGAGCTCCAGTGTTTGCTCTCCGTAGACCGAACCTCCCATTTCCTTCATGCAGCACGTGGACCTGTCATAGATCTTTCAAGTCAGAGCCAACAGCCACCAGCTGGTGAGCAGCTTGGCGAACTTCAGACCTTCAAATGGCTGAAGCGAATTGATCACTAACCCCAGCATACAGTAGGGTATGGTTGGGATATTATGCATATGGTTGGGTACAATTTTCAGATTAAATCAAGTCAAAACGTATAGAGCATATTTAGAACAACCGAGGCTGACCATACTGGCCAAAATCAAATAAAACTAAGACAAAAAGAAACAAGAACATGATAAAAGCAGAGAAAAAAAAGACTGTCACTCATATTAATCAAAAGCCAAGATGAAGAGATGAATTTTCAATCTGCATTCAAAATTTATCAAAGTAGGTGAAGACCTAATGTGGAGTGGGTACGCAATTCCAAAGCCAAGGTGTGGCTATTGTGAAAGTGCAGCCCAGCCCCCCCGGAGCTGTAGTATAAACCACGGCATGGCTAAAAGCGTCTGATCAGATGATGTAAGTAACTGAGAGGGAGAGCTGGGTTGCAAGGGGTCAGCGAGGTAAGAAGGAGCCAAGCCATTCAGCCATAAAGATAAACACTGCTACCTGAAAATGGACTCTGTGACGGCCGGTAGCCAATAAGGAGACACTAGCAGGGGTGATATAAGGTCATGCCAGCGTGTTCCTATCTTAAAAACATGGCAGGGTGTGACCTTATTCTGCCAACCAAACTGAAAACGCTTCCCAGGTCCATCCCTCACACTCTTCACAAAGGCAACATGCCAGTACATACCAGTGTTTCGGTGTAACTTGACTCAGGCTGATCATTTCATCCAAGATTTCATTCTTGGCCTTTTCAAAAAGCTCGTTCTGGTAAAACGAGAGAGAAGC
Organism: Isichthys henryi; assembly: GCA_026776945.1. Classification (NCBI taxonomy): domain Eukaryota; kingdom Metazoa; phylum Chordata; class Actinopteri; order Osteoglossiformes; family Mormyridae; genus Isichthys; species Isichthys henryi. Next base: position 10,440,326 of record JAODJX010000035.1, on the reverse strand, counting down.
AAGTACATTTACTAGGAATCCTGTTTGTAAGATGGGCATTTTATTGCCGAAAGTCATAGTTTATAAGGAGAATGGTAAAGGTGTTTCAATGTTTCATTTTTAATGCAAACGACATTATGTCACACGTCCCAGAATTTCTCAGCGAAGAAATTACTATCTATTTTTCCAATTGGTTTTTATTATTATTATTTTTACTATTATTGTTATGTGCCATCAAACTGAACATCACACCATTGATGAAAACATATGAACAGTGATTAACTCACCATTCACCCCTATTTTCAATGCCTGGCCTGCCTGAGAGGTGATGTAGTGTTTGGGTGTGAGAGAGCTGGGCAGTACTGGGGTCTAACCCAGCTACCCTTGCTTCTCCGGGTCTGAACATCATTGCATACATATGTATTCAGACATTAGCTTGACGCTGCCCATGTCCCCCCTGCTCTTACCCTGTCCAGCTCTCGCAGGCGGGGGTAATTGTTCTTCCACTCAGTTTCCAGATTAAAGCGGGATGCTAAATCACAATGGGAAGAAAAAGCGGGACAAGAAGGTGAGAAATCAACATATTGTCAACAGGCAGATCCATACAGTGATCAATATGCTGCCTCACGGCGTCAAGCCTGCAGACGGCTTTATTAGTAGCCGGGGGGGGGGGGGGCATCTTCACACTATCTTCCTGTGCAGCCAGCAGTTTCCCGTATGTATGGACGGCCAACAGGAGAGAACCACTCAACGTCTCAGGTGCAAAGTGTTACCTGTGTTAAGTATGCCTCTGTCTTAACTCTCACACGAAGCAGAATGCTCTGTTCCACTCCAGGATGGAGTACCTTTAACATCTTCCTAACCAAGGCACGGGCACCAGGCACGCAGGGAACACTAGTCTAGGAACATCCTTGCTGGAACCAGTAGCCTTAATCGCTTTCCCACCATCTCTCAATGCGCAGGGATCTATAATCCCTTGTGTGATGGCCCCATCTCTTCTCACACAATGGAAGACGTCGTAATTGCTGAGCTACCCACCCCTCAGGGGTTTTGCACGCGCTCCAACGGGCCGAAAATCTATAAGCAACACAATGGGCAGGGGAGCCAGGCCTGGCACCTAATCAATCTGCCCCACTCCCCTGCATGTGTGATGCTCCAGTACCCCCTAATTGGCCGAGGACTGGGCACTGGTTGTGGTGGGACATACGCTGGGATACTGGGATGGGAGGGCAGTACACTGGTGGGACATGGACACAGAGCAGCTTCACACATACCAGGTCAGGGGGAGTCGATCTGTCCTGAGAGGTGCTAACAACAGAGTAGTTACTAAGGCCAGAAGGCACGATTTACAATTAGCACTGCTGGCTCATGGCACTGGGGTTGTGAGTTTGATTCCCACCTCCACTCTGAGCTGTTTCCTCCAAGTTCTCTCCCATAGTCCAAAAATCTGCAGTTAGGTTCATTGGTGTCTCTGACTGGAGCCCCCAGACCATGACTGCATGTGCCTGCCCGGGAGTGCTGCCCGGCCTTGGACCCTCTGCTACCTGGTAAGGGGTCCTGGGCCCCTGTGACTCTGACTAAGATAAACATAAGCCTTTTCTCTCAAAGTACAAGGGTGGTGACCCAAACATGGCCTGTCCACACATTACATAACTTCAGAACTATTTGCAGCATTTTCTGTCATCTTATTGGATCTAATACCATATTCTCTTCCCTTATAAAAATGAAGGGCATTTTGCGCAAGGCGAACCTTATATACTCAGACCAGCAACTGGCACTATGCAAGATGCATTGCTAAGGACACAAACTTGTAACCTTAAGACACTGTTGTTGTTCCCCTGGATAAAGGTTCTTAACCCAATCTGCTCCCAACACTGATTATCTGTATAAATTGCTCAGAATAATCATCCCCCTTTGGTTATAAGCCTCTCTAATTGTCCAACCTTTGAAAGAATCTGCCTGCTGCTCCACAGACTCGCGCACCATCTTCCAAAAGCAGTCAGACACAGCCAGGCTCAGGTTCTTGGTGGTCACCTGATGAGCCTTCAGCATTCCCTTCCTGGAGAGATCCGAAGCGCATTAGTCAGCGACGAGTCTGATGTGTCACGGATTGCGAGTGACAGCTGCCGATGCTGCAAAGAACTGGGTACTGCTGTAGAATGAACCTCCCCCCCGATCCTAATCACAATCGCTAAAGCACTAAAATGCTAAAAATAATGCCACAGGGAGATCATAGACCCTGGGGTTCACACCCTAACTAAAGTAACCATGCCCCAAACACGCCGAGACATACTTCAGCAGACTGGATTTCTGGAAGAACTCCTCTTCGTAATCCTTGATGGCGTCAATGTTCTCGTTGCTGCTGCCTGAAAGCGCACAGGTGAGAGATGAAGGCAGTCCATCTTCATTCTCCCTCACTCACATTACACCAAGGGCCAGACAGGGTTTACCTTTTCCAGTCACCACGGCAAAGTAACCCAGCGCCTTCATGGGGAACAGCTTTCCTTCTACTATCTGCTGAATCTGTACAAAAGAAAATAATATCATATTAAATAGTATATTTTATACATGCAGCCATTTGTAGAAAATTATCCCTGATTTGTCTCCTGATTTTAGCAAATCTAATAAGTTCTACAGAAGATTTTACTGTATGAGCAGCTGTCTAGAATAGCCAAACTGCACCCCCTTGTGGCCACAACAGAGATAGTTAAATAAAAAATATTGGACAGGCACTCACCCTACTAGGACTGGCCAGGTTCTTCTCAGCTAGGTCCACTTTGGTGAGAACGAAGATGGTCCGCTTTCCCTGAGGGTCCATTTGGCTGACCAGGTCTGTGACAATGCTGCGCTCGGCATCAACTGAGCCATCTAGGAGAGGATATTGAGAACCCTTTCACTCTCTACACCTCCCCACTCCGCTCACCGGCCAGCATCACCCACACCTCCCCACTCCGCTCACCGGCCAGCATCACCCACACCTCCCCACACTGCTCACCAACCCGATCTTATACCTGCCTTGGAACATTCAGGGTCTAATGGTACCTCACATGACCCCATACAGAATGCTAAACTGAAACAGGAGGTGTGGACATCACAGAAGCTGCAGGGGAAGGGAGGAAGGTGCTTTTATGAGAGCCTTCCTGCTAGGCTGGTCAGCAGGAAGCCAAAGCCCAGCTCACCTTGGATGCATAGGATGATGGCGTTGGGGTTCTGCATGTAAGCCTTGCTGATACTGAAGATGGTCTCCTTGGTGTCAGCAGCCATACCCGAAGTCACAGTCTACGAACAGGCACAGGCAGGCATCAGATATCCCTTCATAGCCTTAAAATGGTATCTTTATTCAGCTACGTACTAACACAGTACACTCTCACGAAAATGTGCCCAGAGGGTAGTGTGCAACCCCAGCTGAAGCCCCCTCCACAGCCCAGCACCTGTGTGCATTCGAGCCCCTCCCCCCACCCTAAAGGCACTGCCTACTTTCCATGGTTCTCCTCTATCTGACTCCAGCAACACATGGTTCTGCCCAGAGGACGCGTTACACGCTCCTCTTTGATGAACTGACATATCAATGCAGCATATGGCTGTGTACGATTCTTCTAACAAGGTTGTGTTACTTCAGTATTGCTTCTGACCAAAGAGGAAAGATGGCCATTATTTGGTACTCGTGATTGGACTTAGAAAATGGATCAGATGACTAGTAACGTGCTCTGATTATCAGCTGCCGAATCCAGTCCTGCTTGTGTAAGCGTGTTTGAATTACAGTGAGGGGAAGACAGGTTCAGCTCACACTGATGACACCCGGCAGGTCCACCAGAACCATCCTCTGGATTCCTGGGCCCTTCACACTCAGGGAGATAGTCTGAGAGGAAGACAAAAAAATCAGTCAGTACACAGCTCTGTTAACTGGGAAAGCAGCCTTCTGCAATATTCTGTAACTACAAGCTTTCACTGATTGCTTGTGCTTCACTACAGCACAGTGTAATTAATGACAATTTACTGTGTAACCAATAAACTGTAATACTGTGCTAAATAAAAAAAAGTAATTGGTAATAATAAACACTATGTAGTACATAATAACTGAATATGCATTTAATAATGAACAGCATAATAATTTTATAATGCAGAGAATATTGGTGGCTACCAGAGGGCATGAGACATATAGGGTCCCACCCTCACCAATCACACAGCCCTCCTCTCACCAATTACACGGGGTCCAGCCCTCACCTATCACATGGTGCCCCGCTCTCACCAATCGTACACGGTCCAGTCCTCACTAATCGCACGGGGTCCAGCCCTCACCAATCACATGGGGTCCTTCTCTCACCAGTAACACAGGGTCCAGCCCTCACCAATCACACGGCACCCCGCTCTCACCAATCACACAAGGTCCAGCCCTCACCAATCACATGGCGCCCCGCTCTCATCTATGGGTGCGTTTGACTTAAGCTTAGGTCTGTCTGCAGGTGACATGACGTGGAGCGAGATCTGCTGGCGGCTGGAGGGGTGGAGTATAAACTGACTGAGGCCAAGTCAGACAACTTCTACTCTTCGTAGTGTGCGAGAGCTGACTGCAATGGCAGCACTGCCAGAAGGGTTCAAATAAATCTATACAAATATCACCTGCATGCACATTACTTCTTTTGCAATAACTAACTCCCAATCCAAACTGCTAGCAGTGAAAAAAATAAACTATTGTGTGTAGTGGCCTTGTGTAAAAAGATAGCTGCCAGGAAAAAGATCAAATACATTTATTTCAAGGATTCAAAGTTTTTATTGTCATGTACAGAGTACAATGCAATTCTTACTTGAATGGCTTCTCCACAAACTAGATGATTAAACCAATAAAGCAGCGCAACATTACAGAAACTAACAATAAAAAAAACTTACGTGTACTATTAGAGCATTTATTTCATTTATTTAAACATCCATCCATTTTCTGAAACCGCTTAATCCCAACTGGGGTTGTGGGGGGGGGGGACCGGAGCCTGGACGGGCGCCAACTCACCGCAGGACGCACACACTCACACAACCAATTTAGGCCAATTTAGACCCACCAATCAACCTATCCTGCACACCTTAATTTTACCAGGTAAATTAACTGAAAACCAGTTCTCACTGATTTACGTGCTTTTCAGGAGAAATAGCAGATAACGCATCAAAACTGCCTGGGATACAAACGTCATGCATGCGACTAAAATCTTCAGCCAATAAGGGCAAAGTTGTGTCGTCACAGAGGCAGTTCCAGTTTGTGCAACCAGCTGAGAGGTGCTGCATGATCTGTCGTGACGTTTTGCAGCACCAGCTGGAGTAGGACAAAAAAATCTAACCATGATGCATTGCGTCAGGACCAGAATGCACTGCTTTAAGCCAGTGCTGTAAGCAGCTGCATGAAGTCAAACGTACCCAATCACACGGGTTCCAGCCCTCACGCAATCACACGGGTTCCAGCCCTCACGCATTCACACGGGGTCCAGCCCTCACCAATCACTCAAGCACCAGCCCTCACCCATCACATGAGGCCAGCCCGCACTGGTCACACGGAGTCCAGCCTTCACCAGTCACATGGGGTCCAGCCCTCAGCAATCACACAGAGTCCAGCTGTTATTAATCATACAGGGCCCGGCCATCATCAATCACATGACGCCCCGCTTTCACCAATCACGCGGGGTCCAGTCCTCATCTATCACACGGGGTCCAGCCCTCACCAATCACTCAAGCACCAGCCCTCACCCCTCACATGCGGCCAGCCCTCACCTATCACACAGGGCCCAGCCTTCACCCATTACATGGAGCCAGCCCTCACCAATCACATGATGCCCCGCTTTCACCAATCACACAGGGTCCAGTCCTCATCTATCACACGAGGTCCAGTCCTCATCTATCACACGGGGCCCAGCCCTCACCCTTCACATGCGGCCAGCCCTCACCCCTCACACAGGGCCCAGCCCTCACCCATCACACAGGGCCCAGCCCTCACCCATCACACAGGGGCCAGCCCTCACCAATCACACAGGGGCCAGCCCTCACCAATCACACAGGGGCCAGCCCTCACCAAT
>JAODJX010000035.1:10406592-10434191 GCA_026776945.1 Isichthys henryi | reverse complement strand
ACACAGGGGCCAGCCCTCACCAATCACACAGGGGCCAGCCCTCACCAATCACACAGGGGCCAGCCCTCACCAATCACTCAAATTCCAGCCCTCACCCACCACACAGGGCCCTGCTGTTATTAATCATATGGAGCTCTCACCAATCACATGGATCCAGTTCATCAACAATCACACAAGGCCCAGCCCTCACCAATCATATGGATTCAGTTCCTCACCAATCACAATGGGCTGAACCCCTCCCATCACACGGGGTCCGTCCTCACCTCAGGGCTGACAGTCTGGCCTTCCCTCACGCTCTTCTTCATTCGCAGCTCGATCTCATGACGCAGGGCAGCCAGCTGCGCGGAGAGAGAAGATCACGCTGGGTCAGCAGGCACCCGTAATCACAGTGCTAATCTGGATAGAAAACACATCAGGGTGGCCATATTTAAAGGGTCTCACGTCTTGCTCTTTGCTCAGGTCAAATTCCCGCGAGCTGTCCTTGAACATGGCAACGTGGTGAGGACCTTCGCTCAATGTCACCTGAAGGAGCGACACGACACATTCTCAAGAACCACACACTCTTCCAATCATGATGAAAAGTAGTCATGATTCATCACCAAATGAAATCTACCAAAGACAACGGGGTTTTCCTCACCAAAGATACAAGCTGCAGAAAAAATACAAAGACGCTGAAGTAAGAACCACAGTGAAGAATTTTTCCGGCATTCACCTTCACTGGAGAGCGAGTCATCATCTCTCCCGAGCCCCGTGGGAAGATCCTGGCTTGGGCAATCATCTCCAAGACGCTAGTCTTGCCTGCACTCTGGTCCCCCACCACTACCACCTAGAGGAGAAAGCGTGCAATGACATGGGGATAAGTGTGTGCTTGTCTTTAACCCTCTGGGAACTTGGGGTAGGGAACACACTTTCACTGACTGGGACATGATGACACATTTCTTTCAATATCATAAACTTAATTCATGGCAAATAAATTATTTCTTATATATTTGTTTTGGCATTACACTCATCTTAATTTTAATGTATATTGTAAATATGTCAGATTTATGTTAAGTTTGTAATCTGATATCAAAGTATAGACATTGCGAAATGCAGTTTGGAACACTTGCAGAAACATAATGAAAGTACATAGTAAGCAATGGTGCCAGTTTGTTTTAATCCCACATATCTGATAACCAAAGTCTTGGCTACATGAAGATGACTAAATGGTGTAGTTGCAACATTCAGCTGGATAAATAAATAAGAAAAATCTAACTCATGTCACTATTTCTGGTCTCCTGCCATTGAATATGTAGGAGCTCTCATGTGTATGCATGAGCCATTCACACCTGGCCACATCCCTCCCCTTTTATGGTGCTGATGGGGATGTATCTGGATTGCATTTCACCATTGCGTTGTTCATCAAATTACCATGTAAATATGATTTGAATATGTAGTAATGCGGCTATTTAGAATGCGAATAGCGATCTTTGAGGTGAGGGTGGTACTATACACCCCCGATGCAGGCGAAATAAAGAAAGGTGACATGTTTTAATTTTTTGCCGATTTAATCTAATTTTAAAAACTTTAATACTTCCGACTATGAACGTTTTGAAAAGATGACAGATTACGGATTTAGTCAGCGTTTTTTTCATGATTCTACATAAAGATTTGAGCAAGATATAAACTGAAATAGACATGAAAAATATGCGGCATCGCCGACAATGCACTCATCCCCAGAGGGTTAAGCTTGGGCTGGTTCAGGTCAAAAGGCAGCTGCAGATCAAACAGCGATTAAGCAGGACAATATAGACAAGTGCGTTCGCGTAATGAGCAGGTAGTTATGGAGATAGTTTAATGGACCATAAACTTTTCCAGTTTAGTTGCACAAGCAGCTCATTTAATTATCAAGCTGGCCTAGACAGCCACCACACAGCAGTAGGAGCGGCACACCATGGCTCAGCGTACCCGAGGCAGGTGATCCTGGGTGTTGTAGTTGGAGTCATAGTCGGACAGGATGTCCAGAACCTCAGAGTACATGTCGATGAGTGTCTTCTGGGGAGGAGAGACAGGCACAGCTGACAAATCCAACCTTTTACTCCGGGGATTTTGACTGCCAGGGATGAACTTTTGAAGTCGAGGCTCGTCTATGCTTAGGATGTGTGAAAAGTAAGGGGGCCTGCTTTTCTGGGACTTTTTTTTTACCCTGCAATAACACTAATTTTCACACACTGATCTTAAATCAGTGCTTAAGAGGTAGACTCCCATTCATATATGTATGAAGAGGCAAAAGGTGTAAGCAGATCTGATGAATTAAACTTGATTAGATAAGCATTAAGAGCAACAATAAACAGTGAGCCTGGTACAGTACCACCCAATGAAGTGTATTTGTTCACTAGCGGCTGGTGAAATGGAGCACGGTAATCAGCCTCACCTTGACCTTCCTTTGATGAATGCCCTTGTCGTCTTTCTGAAGCACCACCTTCCTTAGCTCCTTGTTCTCCTTCTCCAGTTGTTCCAGCATGCGCTGATACTTCATCTGCATGTGAGATCATCCCAGGCATAAAACAGAATTAGAGCACGATTGGAACCTGCAGCCTGGATTGTGATTTACCCTCCAAATACTGAGAACAGGGGGCAGAAACTGACCTAAAGGGAAAGGTGCACTAAACCGTAATGAGTTGAGCAAACACCCAGCTTTATACATGGATACACTGTAAAAAAAAAAAAAAAAATGCTGCATAGACGTACTGCATAGATATGCTTCTTTCCTATCTGTGCAGTACCATGGCACACTGGGTACCTCCTTCCTATCTGTGCAGTACCTTGTGACACTAGGTACGTCCTTCCCATCTGTGCAGTACCATGACACACTGGATATTTCCTTTATGGGGACCATAACAGGATGAGAAATAATTGAGGTTAGTACCTGTGTCCGGACAAGCTCCTCCTGAAGCTGGTCTATCTTTTCTTTATCTGAGACCTGTAAAACAAAGTTTACAGCCAGTTTACACAGGCTAAATAGTGAACCCTTACCGAGGAGGAAGACCAAAGAAATTCAAGACCCAAGAATCAGGATGTGTTCATGGGGCAAGAGAAAACAGTGACTGAGGTAGAAGGAAAAACGAGGCAATCAGTCTTTGTGGGAAAAATCAGCAGCAGGTCATATTAGAAACATGCTCTGCAAAAGATCTGATTAAAACCACAGTGCATTGATTTTGCAAAATATGGCATCCCCACTCCATACCTGTGGAGTCACACAGTAAGTACAATAAAACAACAAGAAACCAAAAGCAGAGACAGGCCAGAGGACAGACATCCCACCTCTCCTGAAATTCAACAGCAGCTCCCTAATAGCAAAGAATACCTTGGAAATCTGTCGTATCATTACGTTCAGAGGCAGTAAAATGTTACTTCCAGCTAGTGATGGACAAAATGACACTTCATGAATCATTTGCTGTATTTTTTGTCCCCACTAGATTGTGCACTTGGATTACCTTGGGGCATGCTTTGTGTCCTATTTTTGAACAGAGAGCACCATCTAGTGGCGTCAAGAAAATACAGCACGTGGTTCATGAAGCGTCATTTTGTTCATCACTACCACCAGCACCCCTCTCCCCAGATAGTAAATTTTACTGGCACTCCAACCAGCCAGCTTGGTTTGGGCAGTTAAATGTTTAGTTAATCTTCCAGACATTACACTTGTGTTTGTAAGATATCTTAAAAAGCAACATGATTCCAGTATTTCCCACTAAAATTTTCTGAGTGGAGGGGGTATCAAGCTAATCCCTTGTCAACCTTTCTGAAATCAGTTTGCCTAAAATAGAATGTCTGCCTTGGTGTCCTCCCAGACCAGGCAAAACATAAGCAGAAATCATCTCAGAAGGCCTGGGGATGCATTTCTGGTTTGGATCCGTAAACAAACTCAGGTTGTTTCCTGGACATGCCATGCTGTTAGCAGGAAAGCTAAAAGATCATGCTGTCACAGAGCTGGGCTGAACAGCAGATCAGAGCACCCCTGGGTCTTAAAGCCACCTGTGCACCAACTAGAGTTTTGAAAGAAAGGGGAGGAGCTGGCAGGAGTCTCAGATCAATACAGACAGCCTCAGGGAAGCTGACTGGTTTACCGTCATATCTGAGTATGCATGAAGTGTAGAGGATAAACGGAAAAGGGAAGGGAAACGGCAGGTGGGGAGTGGGGGGCGTTTCTCTTCCACCCACTCCCAGACCAGACAAAACAGAATTAGAAAAATCTCAGGAGGCCTCAGTCTGGCATATTTGCATAACAAAGCAGAGGGGCGTGTCTCGGAGGGAGGAACTCTGGGGTGGGTTTGGTTTGCCGAGGGTGGGGTTGCTTCACCTTGCGCTTGTGCGGCGGGGGATTGGGGCGGTCGCTATCTGGTACGGTCCTGCGCGTCTCCTCCTCGTGCTGCTGGATCTGCCGCTGAATGAGAGCAAGCTCCCTGAGCAGATCCTACACTGGGGCATCGCGGGGGCGGGGGTGGGAGGGTGCAGAGACAGGCGCGAAACCATGAAAGGGACAATCCAAGGACGAGCTGGCCTAGTGCACACACCTCCAACCCTGACCCTGGAAACCCATTCGAACCCTAACCCAGGGAGAAACTGGGGAGCTTTAAACAGACATCATTTCAAAACATGGAATCAACTATCAATCCCCTTTACAATGGTGCATTCATAAGAAAACTCCCACAGGTAACAAAAGACTTATGAAACTCAGGTCAGGTTAGCTAACTGTATCTACCAGGTTAACAAATATCAGGACAAGGGCTGAAGACAAGGTTAGAAGGGCCTGAAACCACGTGGGACTGCTGAGAAATAAAGCAACGAAACATCAGCTGTGAAGCTGCTGGAGAACAAAGGAATCATTGGAGGACGTAAGAACTGAGACGCGAAGGGGAAATGAGCTGCAGATCAGGACAACGGCTGGAGTCTCAGCTCACAAGCTGAGGGTCTGCTCTCCTGCTCCATGCCACCTAGACAGATTATAGGGGTTGAGCAGACAGGAAAGCCCTCACCTCAATGGTGGATTCCACACAGGAAGTGGTGCACTTTCACTATAGGCATGTGAAAGACGACAAGATCACGCGAGAGACATTATGGAAAGTATGCCTCTTACTTGCACTCTTCTAGGAAACATTCACCAAGAGGGCAGCAAGGATTCAGAAAAACTATCAAAGCATAATCACAAACTTGCTAATTCATTATTACAGTAACACAGGGAAGTGCTCAGGCAGCCCCTGGGCTAATAGAAAGGTAGTTTCTAGGAGAAAGGATAGTGAAGCCATTCTGCATAATACCTTACCTTTTTAAAGTGCCTGTCACTGCTGTCTGTAGACTGGCCACCTGTAGGTTTAAACGCGGGGTCCCCTGCAGATTCTGTGAGAGGGGGTTCAGGGAGACAGGACTAAAAACTACGATCTGACAAAGCTATCGTTCTCGCAGATCTATACACAAAGGTCTGCCATTGGTACCACTTTACAATCAGGCTCCCTGTAGTCACTTGTAAATGGTAGTAACTCATTAATAATAAAAAAAAATCTGTGCTATAACTTGTTTAAAATTGTTTATAAAATAAGTGTTACAACCTAATTAATAACCAGATTATAAAGCAATCATAAACTCTCTATATGTGCAGCCTTATTGCAAAGTGGAACCCTGCCATTCAAGTAAAGAAGCAGCACAAAATTAAAGTTTGGAAAAGTCATGAAATAAAACTTTGCTACTTCATTCGACAAGCTGAGTGTATCACTTGCTATTTAGTTTCGCTTCAGTAAAAAATCTGCTACACAAAAATCCAGTAGCAACCAGACTGGTGTTATCAGGTAATCACATTTTCTCCATACATTTGGTATCTGTACCAAGCAGGTGCGACACTAGGATTTCTCACTTAAATATGGGACGCCATTCTAAATAGGGTCTCGAACAGTGGTTCTCAATCTTTTTTGCATCATGACCCAATTTTTACCATTCCAGCTGTGTCGCGACCCTATATCAAGATTAGGTTTAAATTAATGCTATGATCAAGCACACAGTGCACTCTGCAATTTATGTCAATCAATGCTTATCACACAAATGTGACTGGATGTGCCAGTGAATTTTAAATTAAGCATCTAGTGTTCACTAGGTTTGTGCTAAGCAGTCGCAGACCCAAGAATCTTTTATATAGGTTAATTCTAGGAATGGGGCTGGGAAATCCGATCATGGATCAGCATAGGAACTTGCTGGTTTTAAAATGCTTATATTTCCAACTCTGCCTCACGACCCTTTCAGAACTTGCGGGACTCATGGATTGACAATCACTGGTCTAGAACCACCTATGGCACCAAGCCAGTTCTTCATTAGTTTGCGTCGACCAAACTTGCAATTTACTTGGATTGCACAATTACAACCATGCCAAAGCCAATGCCAAAACTGAATTTGTGCATGGCTTTCCAACTGTTTCAAATTATTACAAATAATAATTGTTTCTAAAGGTTATTCGTCCTATTTTATTATCCCAGAATGAATTCTTCATAAGAATAAAGAATTTTAGAAATGTAATAATACATTTTTATATAATTAAGTCGTATTTAGGTGATTCGGTTGCAAATTATCAAACAATGCATTTTATTTATCCACACATATTTTAAGTTTAAAAATTGTAGTAAGAGGATTTAAATTTTGGTAACCTGAGACTGAACTGAAAACCAGCATACATACTGAGTGCCAAGAAGCACTGATCTTCACATCTAAAATCAACAAAGTTTTATTTCCCAAACATTTGACCAACCAAAACTATAGTGAACATCCAATGTTAAGGTAAGAGCAAAACGTTTAGGAAGTCAAAGGAGGCCAGCACACCTTCAGCCTGAAGGAAAGTGGTTACAGAAAATAGATCTGTTAATGAAAAGATAGCAAACAAATGCATTTTAGATTGGCCAGCTAGAGCAGGTATCTGTTGTTAAGTGCAGTATGTAGCATGACTTGTACTCATTGCTCATGTCAGAAGATTTAAGCTACACCAACATAACTCTATTTTTAAGGCACCAATTAATATTGAATTTTGACTTAATTTTAACAGACATCACCACAATCAAGGTGTAAGATTAATGTGACTGTTCTGTGCTCTAGCCAAGCAGCTAACCAGCAAGGCTTCTCAAAGCTGATACGTTCTACTAGACACTGGACTTTTTGGTTTGGTGGCCACTACTAGCTTGGTGACCACGCCCTTCTGAGCAGCAGCAACCAATCAGCAGTGGCTTCACAGGAAGTGGCCTGGGAAACTGTGCCAGGAAGTGGCATCACACACACCTAACAACAGACGCAGACCAGAAGCTCCTTTGACTTCATTACTGACAATAACACCTGTAAAAAGTACGCAGGGGGTGGGGGGCAGGGGGTGGAGAGAAGAAATAATCAAAAGATGGAAACAGGAAAATGTATGTATTCATAATTACAGCAGTACTTAGTCTTTTCAGAATGTTCCTTGAGAGCGTTTCATAGCTCCAGTGGATCTCAAGAATATATGTAAATTCTTACCACAAGCTGATGAATTTTTACACTTTCTTTGTGACATTAGTGAAAGATCATTTTTTCATTGGGGCCCTGAAAATTGAAATTCTATAATTTCTTTTATATATTTGCTCCCCCATAAGTAACACAAAATGCAATAAACTGAGTATGTAGCATCCATTACTTTAACCAGTACAGGGCAGAGCATTAATCAGTACCCTTGCTACAACTTGACCCTCAGTTGGAATCCTTATAAAAACCGAACTGTAACTTGTAATTATTAAAAGCCACACTACTACCAATATAAACCCTAGGTGTATGTTAACATCCTGTATAATTCTTTCTTCATCGGACCTTGAAAACCTAGTTTTACTAATCTCTTTATGACAGTAAAGAAGCACAAAGCAAGATATATGTGAAGGTGTCACAATTAACATGTACATAGCAATTGCAGGTTGTGATACAAAACTAATGTAATCTATGTAAATACATTTTAGATGATTAAACTAAAGTAGTAAATCTCCAGACATTTAATATTAAAAGCAAAAATAATTTATGTTTAATTAAAGGCAAGTTATGTTTAAAGCAAAAGTTGAAACAAGGCATAAAAAATACATATTACTCTGAATTAACATGCAATGTCAATCACTGATTTGGTTAAACCCAAGAGAAACCAATTCAAGAACCAATATGAATTAATCAAATCCTGTGATTGACAGTTCATGATCAACCCACCCACCATCAGATTCAGACCCCAGTTCTCTCTCTAATTTAGATCATCTTCATGAGAGAATTACTATATATTATTCACAGGAGAAAAAAATGTATGTTTTGAAAGTGAAATGTCATTCATGATTATAACTAGGTATTAACAATTAGCAACAGACAACAACCTCCCACACTGAGAATCCAAGCCTAGCCTCTCTTGACTAATTTAATGATTAATTGAAATAATCCGCCACTGGAAAAAAATCAGCCAAAAACCTACATGTTAAATCTCACCTTCTGCTGAGAACATTCTGGTTCAAAAGCTTCAATCAGGCACACAAACACCATGACACAAGCAGGCAGCTGATGTTGACTGACGGCAGCTGTTGTACAAACCATTGGAGATGAGGGTCCTAAGGAAGGTGAAGTTCTTGCTGATCTTCTCCAAATCAGGCAGCAGCTTCGCTAGCTCTTCAGCATCAGGGAGGGCACTTACAATCTTTTCTTCATTAGTAAAAGAAAAAAGTGGGTACCACTTTATAATAAGGCTCCCTTTTGCCACATGTAAATGGTAATAACTCATTAATAAAAAGAAAACTGTTATAACTTGTTAAAATTCATCTATTAATAATTTACAAAATGTTACAACCTAATTAATAACCAGATTGTAAACCATTCATAAACTCTATATATGAGTAGCCTTATTGTAAAGTGGCACCAAAAACTGTAATTAAGTACATCCCAGAGATTCTACAACCACTTGATGAAATCCGAGACCTGCTGACATTGACAATGACGAGTGGGTCACATTTTCTTCAGTACCCCTAAATTTAGACTAGTTTAAGCAGAGACTGCTAACTGAAAAGATCACAAAACCTCACGTTAACAGCACTTACACATGAGTATCAAATGTGTCATATGAAAAAAGGCAACACAATGCCATCTCTAAAGATGACAACTTCTACAACTCCGACATCAAACACGCACCCAGGTCAATATGTTCACTGAGCTCCCAGAAGAAATCCGGCACTATCGATGTGTATTCACTGAAATCAGGCAGGAGATCTTTCCATTCATTGTAGGTCTGAAACGTAAAGGAATTCACTACGTATAATTCTACAGACTAAGTTACTTTTTTACATTTACATATACAGGGATTTAAAGATTACTTTTGTAAAATAGATATGTTTAACAGTACATATATTTTATAAGCATTATGGCCCAGAAAACCTGTATCATGAGCAATATACTCTTTATGCAAAATGTTTCAGAGATCCTGCATTATGAGTAATATAGTCTATATCAGGGGTCACCAGCATGGTGCCCATGGGCACCAGGATGCCCCCAAGCACCACATGAGTCGCCCGTGGACCTGTTCTAAAAATAGCACAACTCACCAGTGAACAGTATCTAAAATTTTATTTTATCCTGTTGCTATTCTTCTTTAATTACATTTGCATTTATATAGATTTGAAAATAGCAATATCTAAAAAAAATAAGCATTTAAAGCATGTGTATTATACATGATTTAAGAAGAGTATCAAACTGGTAGCCCTTTGTATGGCTCAGTACCCATGAAGTAGCTCTCAGTTTCAAAAAGGTTGGTGACCCCTGGTCTATATACACTATGCCTCAGAGAACCTGCATCTTGAGTACATTATTATTATTATTATTATTATTATTATTATTATTATTATTGACATACATTATGCACTACAGAACATGCATTATGAGAAACATTTTCTACAGTGATTTGAGGGTGGGTGGCAGTCACCCGTCTTACCTTTTTTGCGGTGTACCCTCCTCCCACAGCAGAACCCAGCAGGATGTACCGAAGCTTGAAGAATCTCGTGACCAGCCGGGTGACCCAAAAAGAACGGTACTGCGGGAAACAGTGTCCCCCGTGTCGAAGACGGGAGGAACGCAGAGGTGGCCGTGACAGGTTGGTGAAATGTCTGACCACCAAGCAATGAAGAGGGTGCTGCGTCCTGCCAGTCCAGGAGAATACGTAGCGGGGGGCGCAAGACATGGGGTGAGGCTTCTGCAGAGATACTCTTACTCTCATTCTGGAGGACACCAGTTTCCGACACGCCACACTGCGCAGACAGACAACTATTTCAGTATCAAGGAAATATAAACAAATTAATTAAAACTCTGATTTATCTGCATTTTTAAATGTTTGTAATATTCTGATGAAAACTGACACTTTACCTCTGAAATAACTAAAGGGTAATTTCAAATGTATAGGTTATAGATGACAGAAAAAATGCAAAAAATCTATTATAAACAACACCTCAAAATCTGTAGCTGCCCAGCTTGACAATAACACGCTTGGATAGGGAATACCAGTAATAAACCTACTTAAAAGCAAGTTAATTAGTAAATTAGTACTTAGACTCCAGCATCAATATATAGTATCTTGTCAAGGTAAATATGGTTTTAAAGTTCAGATAATTGTGCAATTAAGTTTATACTGCCTTTTAGTCGCATTTGTAATTCATGGTCACCTCTGAACGTAGCTGACATTACCGTCTTCATTCCCACTACCTGATGTGAACGCATACAGTCCCCCTCATGGAAAACCATTCGCTACCCGACTAAGCAACTAACTACCTTGATAATGATAATATCTATAAACCAATCACTTACCAGGCGACAGAATTTGCAGCACGTAGCATAATGCTATGAGCAAAGAGGGGGGAGGGATAAATGTAAATAACAGTTATATTTTTTAAAATACACTTTATTTCATTTTTTTTTACATATGATACAACCAGCAGGCTAGGGCTAGCTAACAAGGACACGGTAAGAAAGCGGTGACAGGGATACTTCCTCAAAATCGGTCCTTACACAAATGTCTGCCGATCTGAAACAGAAACTCGGATTAAGGCAAACTTTCGTTCCGAGCGAAATTAAAAGTAATCGTGACATTTTCTCTTAAGATATGATGCAATTAATACTCATTAACTAAAATACATATAGACAGTTGGTTAATAATGTAGCTATTTCTTCCAGTTAAATTCTTTTTACTAATTTACTATTAACAACAGCCATTTGTAGTCACATCTGTCTTCGATGATACTGTTCGTAATTATATTCATTCCGGTTTGTGGCACAGTAGGAGTATCAATTGGTGTATGATTAACTTGGTCAAAAGTGTTATGTCACAAAGATACAGATATAGCACAAAGCATACAAATCCTGAGGAATTCCACCTGTTGGACACGCGGAAGATTGTCTTTCACTAATTGGTTTCAGAACCTCCATTTAGCAGCCATACACACAGAAAGGATGGCCAGTCATGCATTTCTCCCCTTCTTAAGGCAGCCAGTGAAATGTCAATGGAAAACCAATAACAAGTGCATGTACCACCGCTCCAGAGTAGGGAGTGAAGTGTCACTAAGGTGTCTCAGCTTCTCGATTATGGGGACTATTCCCCCAGGTCAAAAAAGTTCATAGCTGCATGCATTTTTCATTTAGCCCTAAACATATTCTACCATCAGCATACAGCCTATAGTGTACATGTCCTTAGGCCAGATATGCATTTTGGGTGGAGAAACACCAAAATTTCGATGTACTGCGTGTAATGTCCCTAATGGGCATTCTGTAACAGACTAGTTTTAAACCGCTTTTAATTCCATTTTTCACTCCATGGTCTGGGGGGCTGTTTAAATCACACAGCTCTATATGCAGTATTGCAGTGTTCAGAAAGTCAAGCATGTAACAAAATGAAAATTATGTGTATTATGTATTTAGAAGTACAATCCACAAAGCACAGAATTAAATCATATTAATATTTTACAATAACATAACACAATAGCATATAGAATAATATTGGTATATACAAATAAATTACTATTAGGCTAGATTCAAGTGACATTTGGCATGTGAACAATTAATTAGGCTACACAACTGGTCAATGAAAAAAATATAGTTTCAATTAAAATGAGTACCATACCACAGTATGGTATGACAATTGCTCCGTAGTTGACAGGAAGGCCCTGTAACAGATTATGAAAACTGCCAAGCACATCATCAGCATCCCGCTGCCGACCATCGCTGACCTGCAGCATACACGGTGCATGTGATAGGTTCATTGCATCACCAAAGACACCCCAACCCTGGACTGTTTACCCTCCTTCCATCAGGGAGGTGCTACAGGAGCCTTAGGTCCCACACCAACACCAGACATGCTTGGTCCCATGGTTTCATACACATTTTTTCATAGGCACCTTAAGCTAGGTCAGGGTACCCCAACAGAACCTTCTGATCTGGGTTGCGCCATGTGCAACAATTAGCCAATCACATAAGCATGGATCGCAACAGAACTACTTGAAATTAACGGAAGAGAGGAATATTAAAATATGAAGAATTATAAAGTACAACAGCAGCGAAGAGCAACACCACGGGTGCTGCCAAAGCTAGAAAGGCACGATGCAGAAAATTGCTGACAGCAAAAAAAAATGCATATATAGTTTGATTGTCAGTTAAATGTGCTTTGTGGTTTTCATAATAATTCTTAGTTTTTTTTATTTCTATTCATAATGCTTTTTTTATTATTCAGCATTAAAATAATTTGTCACCCTTCTAAACCCATTCAATATTCCTTTATGTATCATTGTCATTGTAGGCTCCTTTCAAGCCTAAAGTCCACTGAAACATTATTGCTATGCTGAAGCTGCTAAGGAAGAAGATGGGTGACACATAGAAGGAGAATATTGAAGAGAACAGGAACCATGACATCCGTCTTACTCCTGTTCGCAGAGGAAAAAGGTTTCACTCTTGAGCTTTGATGGTCACATGATTCACCACGAAATGATCTAATGATGTCAAAAAAATTAGCTGGACAGTCAGAGTCGAGACCAGTGCAATGAGATTTTTTATAGTGCCAAAGGCAGTGTGCATTCGTCGATAGCACATATTGGCTGAGAGAGGTTGGTTTCCCGTGGCAAGAGGTTGACCCAAGATGACTGGTAGCTGCCGGTCTCGAGCTCTGCCTGCATGTGCTGTCCCCACATCATTTATTTTTCAGTTTTTTTTTTAATCTTTCCATACAACCCAGAAGTCAATGGGGCAGTGGTTGGCAGCATGCCTCTGGACCACTGCAACTACTAGATCCCCTACTGAGTGGGTCTGAAGTCTGACTGTCAGATACCATGGGCTGCCACAAAGAGGCATAGTTGGGGTCTTGGTGAAGGAGAAGCCATGTATTAGCCTCAGGAGACTTATACACTCAGCTTCCTTTTCCCAGAACCGGGGTTGCCCAGCGGCGGAGGCTAAGGGACAGATGTCACATGTATCCCTACGACATGCTACAACATGCAACAGCTCACAAGCTTACTGCACCAGATACATTACAAGACATTGTAAGCACAGCCTACTATCCCACCTTATGCATAACATACACACACACACACACACACACATACATACTGCACCACTGAATGTGGAAAGGGTACAGTAAATGGACTACTAAATATACATGATAGACATGTTCAATAAAATATGCCTTAATGGACTAAGGAATACAATGCACACCAGCTGATTTTCAGGTGATGTATACATCTTTTTTGATAATTGCACCATCAGTGACTGTAACAGAGGGACAACTATTGAACATGAAGTCCACATGCAAACATTCAAATGTTAATTACAAGTTGCACTGGAAAACCAGTTAGGTGTGCAATCATTGCTATCAACTCAAAATGGTGAACCAATATCTCATTGCAGTAGAAATGGCCACTTTGCAGCTACTCCTAGATGTTAATATGATTTAGCACACATGGTAAAAGGGTTTGAAATGCAAAATTTAGTGGCGTGCATCTCTGCCTGTGGACATCAAAGGTCTGTATTAAAAACTGCTTCAGTATTTGCATAGCTCTCATAGCCTAGGTTCTGTGCACAGTATATGTTACATCTGTAGAACATCTATTTATGTGTAATTATACCGGCTTAATCTACATAGATCAATCATTACTTTCATTAAAGTTAATAATAATAGAGCACTAGGAAAGGCAGATGTGATGTCATTCAAAAAATGGTGGAAGGTGATTTTTACGGCTGCTCAACAATGAGAATAGGTAGCTAAAGTTGTTAAAAGTCGCTATTTCAAGATCAAGATCCTTTATTTGTCACATACATAGTTATACAAGTACAACATGTAGTGAAATGTACCCTGAACAATCCTTAGACTGTGCAAATCAAAAATAGAATTAAGAATAAGCCAACAAGTTAAAAATCATACAATAACCTAGAAGTTAAAAAAACTAAGAATAAAATACACGCATTATATAGAGAAATATAGTTGTTTTAGTACAGAAAATAATCTTACGGTTTAAACTGTACATGTGCAAATGATTTAAAGTGTAGTGTGCCTTGTTGTAGTGTCATAAGTATAAATATATGCAAAAGTGGGTGAATATGTAATTTAAAGATTGTTAAAAAATATCAGGCTGGTGACAGGTAGGAAGAGTTTACATGACTTGTGTATATTAAAGATGTAGGGGTGGCATGTCCTGATTAAGAAGTCTTATAGCGTGAGAACAGAAGCTCCTCCTGAGTCTCTCTATATTTGCCATAAGAAGTACTAAAGCGTCTGCCTGATTTCAGCAGCTGAAACAGACAGTTACTGGGATGAGACGAGTCTCTGATGATCCTGGTTGCTCTGCTCCAGCATCTCCTGGTATAAATGTCCTGCAGAGATGGTAGAGAAGATCTAATACAGTGCTCTGCTGCCCGAATTACTCTCTGTAGTCCCTTAATATCCTGTACACAGCTGTTTCCGTACCAGGATGTGATGTTCTGGGTCAGGACATTTTGTACAGCACCGGAGTAAAAGGTCCAAAGAAGCACTGGAGAAACCCAAAACTTCCTCAGCTCTTCGGTGGTAATGACGCTGCCTCACCTTGCTGAACTGGGCTTGGATGTGTCCTGTTCATGTCAGATACTCAGTGATGCGTATGCCTAGATATTTGAAGTTGCTCACTCTCTCCACTGCAGCCCCGTTGATATAGAGGGGGGAGTCGGAACGCTCCTTACACCTCCTGAAGGCTACCACCAGCTCCTTGGTCTTGCTGACGTTAAGTTAGAGGCAGTTCTCCTGGCACCACGACATCAGGTTATCCACCTCCTCCTTGTAGACTGTCTCCTCGTCATTGGAGATGAGACCAAGCACCACTGTGTCCGCAGCAAACTTGATGGAGTTGGAGCTGTGTGTGGCCACAGTCTCTAGTGTAGAGTGTGTAAAGTAGAGGGCTGAGCACACATCCTTGAGAAGCCCCTGTGTTGAGTGTGATAGTCACTAAATAAGATTTTGTTACTACAGAAAGTGAAAAAGCTAAATCAAAAGATATGAAACTGGCAACACTGCCTGTAAGTACATAAAGAAACAGAATTCCATTTGGCAACGTGGCACATGCAAATTAGACGTGTTTGCGTATCACATGATGTCATCACATAATCTAGCAGATTTTAGCAACACTTCAAAGAGTGGATAGCTACTTCTGGCAAGATTTTTATAGCACTGCTGTGGGCAGCACAATTTGAGTACCCGACGTGCTACAGCATGCACACTGTGCTTTTAATTTAAGGATTTCAGAATTACATGCTTATTGTTTTTAAAGTATAATGTGTAAAATGAAAGATAACACAAAATATACACCACAATAAATTTTCTCAATGTTTATTATTTTTTTAAAAAAAGAGTACACAAACAGCTTTCAAAATTAGAAATACAGCCCATGGAAATGAAATAAATAAAAATAAATTACACGTAGAAAATTTTGCAAATTCATTACATATATTTTGGAAAAAAATGCATAATTCTGAACTGCCAGAAGGAAAAGAGAAAGTTACCAAAAGCATTTATTACAATGATCCATATACAGAAGTAATGCAATGTTCGCAGTTTTCTTTACATTTACCTGAGGCAATAAATTCAATAAAAATCTCCAAGATCCAAAGCTGAACTGTACTAGCAGCAAAGCCTATATACTTGTGTGATATCATATACACACAAAATTTAAAAAAATTGTACCACCAAATCAAAACTGTCTTAATTTCACTGGTTTAAAAATAAAATACTGTAAATGAATTCCATGAAATTATTTCTGATGATTCTGAGTACACGTAATTACAGTAAATTTCTTTTGTAATAAAATCTTGCATGAAATTTTTAAAATACATAAAAAGTACTGTAGAGTGGTTTTGAATATTTATTACTTCTGATGGAGAGTGGATGTAATTCAATAATTATATACAAAAGCTATTTAATCGTAAAACAAAATTAAGGTATACAAAACGGCAATGACAAGAGACAGCTTCCATTTTTTCTTCCAAAACCCACTGCTAACATGTTGTACTACTGACAAACAGGAAAAGCACATGAGTTTCCACCTAGTCTTATTGCTTTACCTAACACGGGGAGCCAGGGTGGTCATTTACATAGAGAACTAAAAGAACAAGCTGAAGCACATTTCTTGATGCACAGATCTGGTTCTTCACAATTACTGACATACTGACAAAATGAACATGATTTGATAAAGAATTCAATTCAGTCTAAGCTCCCCTGATGGGTCACTAGGTAATTGCCCCAAGCACTGCACATCCTGTCACCTTTGGCCTTTTTACTACCATGCACCAAGGTAGAGTTCTCTCCCAGTCAGAAATTAACAATCTCAATGAAAATAGTAATAAACTGACAGAATAAGCAGCCAAAGGTGACCTGAAATGGTTTACAAATGACACAAGCACAACTCCCCGCTCCCTGTCCTCTGGTAAAACCTAACATCGCTGCTATCTCCATATTTTCTGCTATTACTTTATGTCAATTACAATAGGACAATCTGTCAATTTGTGTCATTATTAGTCATTGAAAAGCAAACAATTTATTTTTAAAAGAAAATGACAAAATGAAATGCTGTGCCGGAATTCGGCTGGATGTAGTTACTGGGCTCAATGGATGACACGAGGTGGCAGGCTGCCACGTGTCATCATTCCACACCATCTTTGTCAGAGCTTCGGAAAACAGACCGTAGTTCCGATCATAATGACTGTTCTGTTCACAATGCCTGGCCATTCTTGATTATCATACTTCAGAATGTTCTTCCACAGGAAGAAATATATAAAATACATCTCAATTTCAGTATTAACTAAGAGCCATAAGGAACATGTGAGCTGACAGCATTTCAGCAGCTTGTTACATCATAAAGCCATATCTGCATTTGAGATTTTTTATTAAAAAAAAAAAAAAAAGTGCATTTACCCATGGCCGATCCCAATTTTTAATCCTTAAAACCATTTTTAAGCTCTCAGTGTGGAAATTATGATTTGCACAAGAAATCTTGATACCATCTTAAAAATCCCATTGTAGAATCCATTTGCATTTTTGATTTTTTTTTTTTGTGTGAAAATGAGCAATGGCCAGAGAAGAGGCCCAAGAGCATAAGAAACGACAGTTCCCAGCCTGAGAATCCAAAAAGCACAACCTTACAGTATGAAGGAGAGCAGCAATAACCTGGGAGATTAATGCTAGTTGGAGTGGCTCTGCCGCAGGCTGCAAAGCGAGTGCAAGAAACTGAAGAGGTCACTAGCTACGTTCAGTGCTTACCATTCCACTATCTCAGTCTCTTTTTGGTCACCTCAGCCAATAGGCCAGAGGAAGTGCTAGGAGGCAGACTGGATGTGGGAGGATTGGCTCTCAAGACTTGGAGGTGTCTTGGCCTCGGTGGTGGTTTTGGGTTTGGGGGGCCAGTCGGGATCGATGCGCAGCTCCTGGGCCAGGTGCATGTAGCGCGCCTTTGGGGCCTGCTTCCTCCAGCAGCAAAGCCACAAGGGCCACTTGGAGCCCCAGCACTCAATGGCCGACTGTCAATGGTAAGAACGACAAGACATCAGCCAATTTTCACTGGTGGTAAGCTCATCATCTCCCTTCTGCATCCCAGAGTCCGACGTGGAAAGCTTAGTGTAATACATGACCATATAGAAAGACTAAATCGTAAAATGATCTAACTAAATTATCTACTATCGAAAGAGAATCCATTTCAGCACATTTTTCTGTCATGCAAATAGTAGGACGTATGTGGAGGGGAAAAGCTTTTAGCAAAAGAATGGTTCAAAAAATGATGAGCCAGAGTTTCATGGGGTGGAATAAAGGACTTCCTCCCATAGTTGTGAAACCTACCACCCCCCCCCCCCACCAAATAATAATAATAACAATAATAATGATAAAAGAGCCTATTGGCTATCTGCAGAAAATAATGCACTGAATTTGATTTGAATCCTCCACCAACTTTAAACTTCACCACAGCCCACACCCTGAGACTTTTCACCACAGCCTCCACCCTGAGACTGTTCACTACACCTTCCACCCTGAGACTGTTCACTACAGCCTCCACCCTGAGACTGTTCACCACAGGGGCAAGGCCCAGCAACACCAGGACTCACAGACTCACAGGCCCATTCCTGTTGATTATAGCTGATCAGAAGAGACACTGTGGTCCCAGAATGAGACCTCTAAACAACCCTATGATGAATCATCACCTATCTGATGAAGACTCTCCATTCATAGCTACAAGGCATATGTACTATGCTACAGACAAAATACAGCTAAGTTGAGCTGCTAATTGATTAGCCGAAAAGCTAAGGAACTCCCGCACCAGGAGCCCAGGGTGGAGCATGGGAGTGAACTGATCACAGCAATCACTGTATGCACATGCAAAGTCAAAGGCAGCATGGAGGGAGGTGTGAGAAGAGGGCAGGGTGAAGAGGGACATGAGGAAGTGAAAGCTATAGTGAACAAAGCGTGAGGTTTCCAACCTGAGGTGACTGTGAAGCAGGGGTCACGGCATAGCTGCCCTGCTTGTTTCGGCTGAACACGAGTTTCCATAAGATGATGTCAAGGATGAACATCTAAAGAACATTGCATTGGGCAGGAGAAAATTAAGAGAGCTACTGATCATCTTTATTTAACTTGTCCTTCATTAACTGAATCAATCCAAGATATGATTCTCTGGTATAATAGCTGGGAATAAGTTTGCGGGGGTTATTTAAAAAAAAAAAAAAAAATGAATAAAAGAAAAGGAAAAAAAATCACTTTAGTTGAGATCCTGATTTGATAGAAATCTTTCAAAATGGCTGTATATGTTTCTATAAAATGATTCACCCTGGCAGTCTCATCCTTTGGTCATGCTGCTTTGGGATGGCAGGTCTGTGCTAGATGTAGAAAGCTTGGCTTAGAAGTGTGGTGCCTTAAGCTTCCATACAGAGTTCACACAGTAGCCTAGGGGCCCTACGGGGATCATGTAAAGCAGTGGCCACGACTGAGATGCCTGGTACCAGGCAACCTTCTAGCTACTTGACTGAAAGTAACGCCGTAACTCTTTCAGCATCCAGGTGAGTTCAGAATGCTATTTTAAACTGTGGGACTTATGACCTTCTTAGATGCAGTGAAACTTAAATGGTGGCATTATGAGACATCCTCCTCTCGACTGTTCTTTCCTGTCAGCTCTTATGTAACAGTGCGGATAAGTTAGGATAGAAGTTCAACCGATTAACTGAGGAGCAGCAACCTGGCGAGAGTGTCTATTGAGGCAGGCCATGTTTTTTTTCCCCACGGCAAACCAGGCAGGGGCGACCAGGCTCATTTAGGTTACATTTAAGGAGATGTCAGTATCAAAAATGCATTCTGGACAGCCTTGAAGGGAAGAGAAGGAGCTTACGGCCAATCCAAAAGTGTACCGTCATGCACAAAAATATCATGTTAGGCTCCATGACTTAGTATCTATGTTGACAGGTTCAGGTAAATAAAGCAACAGGCCATAACCTACACTGGAGTCAAATTCCTTAAATCAGAAAAGAAGTCACGCAGTAACATACCTCCACGAGGATGGATACAGTCGCATTGAGCCCAATGATGAAAAGCATTTTCATTCGCCACTCAAATGGAACGCACACGATCTAAAAGGGGAGAGCATGGGGTGAACCCAATAGTGTGTTCAGGTTGTTAGCATTTATCTACTATAACGTCTTCCACTACAAGCTGGCTTTTTTAATCCTTAAAATTTATGCCTTTTATTTGAATCACAACACTCAGAACTCCACTTGGCAATACGTTCATAAAACCGGTCTGTCAACCTGCGACTGCATGTTCACCTGCAGGAAATTGTCGATACTGGAGGTTGGATACAGCATGATGAAGAACAGGAAAGAGTACAGAATGAGAGCAGACAGCACGAAGGGCCCTGCAGAGAGATAAACACGAGGAGGTCATTCATGCCTCATATGAGGTTACACAGCATTATTCAGAGACACTGAGAATACACCGTCTACTGAATTTACTCAAGAAGCAACAACCTTACACATCTGGAGAAGATCCACGTAAAACAAGAACACATACAGTTTTTGTAGCTTGGCTGCCTGAAGGGCTTTCCTTTGGAGAACACGATAGCAACAATGAGGTATTGGAAGGAGGAGATGTAAAAAAGAGTTGTGTTCTCATAGTTCTGGATGTTGTGCTCGTCCATCTCTGTGTCGTTGTGATTTGTCATATTGCTAAAATCAGACGCATTGCAGGCACTGAAGAACAGAGAGAAACAGAGAAAAGGAGAAGCTGGCTTAGACTAATCACCACCAAAACCTCTGAAGATGAAACTTCTGTCATTAGTAACACAAGGCAAGTTCAAGTTCAAATTTTTTGTCATATCTATTCAGAATATACAATGAAATACTTATACTCATGTTCTGTCTTCCTTACATAACAGATATACAGAAATAAAAAGAAATGAATAGAATAAACAACTTCATTAATATTTAAAAGTCTCACGTTACACATCAAATTCACCAGTTATTACAAAAATATGCAGGATACATACTGTACCGTATGGCATATAATGGCAGTACTCACTCGCTGTACGGTGTCCACTTCTTATACCAGCTCTGGTGCTGGACCCAGAAGAAAGAGAGGGCCTGGAAACCCAGGCAAATGAGGATCTGGGTCATCACAGAGAAAAGCAGTGGCCTGGAGATAAGGCCTGATGGGGGGCGGCGAGCCACCAGCTCCCTCCAAGCCGGGTTCAGACTCACTGCAAGCACACGGACACAAAGAGCAGCCAGTGTTCAATGTGTTCCGGTCAAAGGTTAGCAAAGAGCTGCCATCAGCTCACAAGAGGAGGGACCACAGGCAGATTTGTGGAAATTCAGTGTTTATGATGTGTGATACAGAAAACTCCAAGTATCATAGATAGGTAACATCTTAAGGGTATGACCAACCATGGATTCTGAATAAAATTGGATGATATCATTGGCTAAAAGCATACATCTCTGGCCCTGATGCTAACTTGCTCTCAGAAATTCAGCCTAATTGCTAAGCTGGCCTTATACTTCAGATGACATTGACAAAATCCAATGTTATTTTGGCAACATAACGTAGCATGAGCAGTGATTACCGATTGCTTGTGTAAAGCACCCAAGTTGAACTGATTCCACCCACTGTCCATTATTGCCAGACATAAAAATGACACCATGAGGTTCGTCAGTAGGGCTAATTATGCAGTTACCAGCATGCTTTGCACCACACCTCAGTTTAAATAGTGCAAATCAATGTGTGCATTCATGCATTTCTGTAAGTAGTAATTGTAACCGTGACATGCAAAATGTTGGCTTCCTTAGCTGTGCCACTGCTAGTATTGAACCAATAGTGGATGTAAATAAAGAGCAACTTCCATTTTAAAAGAGCTGTTATCTCCTTTATTAAAATGGCACAAATAGTTTAGGATTTAGGTCGTCTCTCCTGAGTATTTACACTTGAGTCACAGTTCACCCTTCGCTTTGCACCACCCATGCTCACTTCATCTCTTAAAACGACACACTCTCCACAATACGTTTATTTGTGGTGTGACACAGAACGAACAAGCTGGCAGATTTGTTTTAAGTGTGTAACTGATTGTTCTCACCGATGTGTTCGATTTCAATTTGTCTGGAAGTCATTAGTATATGGCAGCCTTTATGTTTATTGGGCTCCCTGGCAAAGTTTCTAACTAAGGATGTCTTCTAATACTCACTTGTGAAGACAATGAGGAGAATGATGGCAATATCGATAAAAAGGAACTGGAAGTCTCCTAGGTTGCTCAGGACCTGAAATGTCAAAGACCAAATCGTTAAGATTTTGGCCAACTACCTTCAGGGCATACAAACAATGGAACACCTTGGAGGTGAAAAAGGCCAGGCAGGGCACAGCACACTCACGGAGTACAAGAGAGTCACGCTGATGTACTGAATAATACTGTAGAGGGCCATGAACTTGAACACACAGAAGGAGGTGATGAGGGCAGCTCGTCCTTCCCTACAGTGATACAGTTGAAATGCACATATTTAGAAGGTTATGGGTTCCAGGGGAGCACATCCACTGTACCTAGCTGTATGAATGAATGTGCACAGAGCTTGATAAAGCAAGCACTGCATTAATAACTAAAGCAAGCAGTGCGGTTTCAGCCTAGGAGATGCTGAGATGAAGCTGTGCATCCCAGTCCTCTGCAGGGTCACTCTACTGATAATGTCAGAAAACTATTAAGCTGGAAGGCTAAACAGCCCTTACTTGAATCTTCATTTTGTGTGTTGGTGCATCAGAGGATTACCTGATGAGGTTGGGTACACAGGAGATGTTTGGTGTTCTGGAGGTAAAGGGGGAAGCGACAGAGGCCTCCAGCTCAGACAAAGAGATACCGCTGTGAGCTCTCTTTAGGGCCTAGTGGAGAAGAAGCAGAGAGCTGAATGACTTCATACGCAATCCAGGGTAAAGGCACCAAAGAGGCTCTGGGGACATCAATCGCTCTGAAGACGCATTGGCAAACCTTCATTAAATCAGCACATTAATACAACACAATCAATGCGTAAAATAAATACAACAGAAAGAGGTCTCTGAACGCATCATAAGCATCAATGTCTCTACCCATTTAAAGTAAGCTGGACTTTTGTGTGCGACACTGCTTGCCTTTAAATGGACAAACAAACAAATACTCACACCACAGTCATTTGCTCCATCGCCGCACATTCCAACAAAATAACTGCAAAAGAAAGAAACACACCCTGGTTTACAATTTGCTCTGAACAGGTGGAACATCAAACAAGACGATAGACTCACTCCACGCTCTGCAAAGCCTCCACCAGCTGGGTCTTCTGATCAGGAGCCATCCGGGCGAATACGGTGCCGTGAAGAACCAGCTACCGGAGTGGCCGTGAGGCAGAGGAAGGGAAGGAGGGGTTACCGAGAGCTTATGTCATGTTACGACAAAACATGCAAAACAATCCAGCTGGTGGCTCCACCTTCTGTACCAGATCCAGGAAGTGCTCTGTGATGACGGCAAATGACTTTCCACTCATGGCAAAGTGGTACTGCTCCTGAGACCCAGACTCCTCAGCTGCATCATCCTCCATGCTGATTTCCATTTCCTGCCAAATAAACGTATTGTGGAGAGTGAATCATTCTAAGAGATGAAACGAGAATGGGGGGTACAGAGCAAAGGGTGAACTGCGACAAGTGTAAATACATAGGAGAGACGACCTAAATCTAACTATTTGTGCTAGATTCCAAAAAGGGATCAGTAGTAACCTACCAGTTAGGGTTGCGCACTTGTAATTGAAAGATTGGTTCGAATCCCCGACAGTAAGGTACCACCCCCAAACACTGCTCCCTGGGCACTGAATTAGCTGCCACATATCATGTCACATATGGGTTAAATGCAGAGGACACATTTCATTGCTGTGTGCTGTAGTGTGTCAATAATGATCACTGATCACCAAAATTCCAAATACAATAATTCACTAACATTAACTAAATTCAGGTCCATATTTAAAGTCTTTGCATCATTGTCAAATAAACATTAGAAAAAAATTTGTGGAAAATTTGTGTAAAAATGACTGCCATCTCCTTAACCCTCTGAAGTCGACGGAATCGCCACATATCATTCTCATGTATTTCAGTTCATAACTCGCTGAAATCTTATTGTAGAAACATAAAAAAACACTGACTAAATCCGTAATCTGTCTTCTTTTTAAAACGTCAATTGTCGGAAGCATTAAAGTTTTTATAATTAGGTTAAAAAAAAGTATACCATGCCACCTTTCTTTGTTTTACTTG
Organism: Isichthys henryi; assembly: GCA_026776945.1. Lineage (NCBI taxonomy): Eukaryota > Metazoa > Chordata > Actinopteri > Osteoglossiformes > Mormyridae > Isichthys > Isichthys henryi. The sequence continues at coordinate 10,409,860 of JAODJX010000035.1, read as the reverse complement.
CATGGGGGGCATGAAGTAGTGTTAGTAGTGTTGGGGTCAAGACCACCTAACATGAGACCGAGTCAAGACCAAGACCGAAGGGAGGGGAGTCCAAGACCAAGACCAAACCAATGCGAGACCATTTTCAAGAGCATTGATATTTACAGTAGTCCTCTGTTAAAAAGAATATAGTGCTTTTACAACACAGTTCTATATTACTGACCTTTAGAAAGATAAGATATTACTTAAATATTACTTAGGGTTGCCAACTTTTGGAAATTAAAATAAGGAACGATTTTTTTTATTTGCAGACTTTTCTCTCTATATCACTAGTTGTAAGACGTCCTGTGTTGCAAACACTTTAACCTTTAAACATTTATTAGAAAAGTATGTACAAGTCCATGTGCATGGATTTAGTTTACCAAAGGTTACCAAATTTAAGTTTTGAATGTATTTTGTATATATTATTTTAAATAAAACAGCAGTATTTAGAAATAACTGAAGTACAAAACATATATTTTATCCACAGTAAATTGTAAAACCTGTGAAAGAAACAACAGGCATCCTCTGCTGTCTGTCACGTTTCTGATATGTGTTGATTAATGTTACAAATTCCTCCACGAGTAAACCTGAACTCAGTATCAGACCAAATAGAGCGCCTTGCAAACATTCTCTCTCTCACGTTATAACCATAGACAACAGCCTCTGTGTTTTTGCAGGTTTTCATTGTTTTTGCTCGTGAGATCTTTTTTAAATCTCGCGCTGGCGGTTATCTCTTTTCATTGGATGTAGGTGACACAACTTGAGATTTATGACCAATGAGGGACGTGTTTTATTGTTGGATGGATGTGAAGCGCAGTCAGAGCCAGAGGTAGAGACGGTCTGCTTCTAATTTCATCATACCTGTTTCATTCGTCATCTGTATATAGATTTACACCGACTCTTCAAAATACAGAACAAATTGTGGTCTCGGCAGGTTGAGAAAAAATCCCGAGTCCAGCACGTCGAAGACAAGACCGAATCAAAATATATTCGATTCTGAGACAAGACCAAGACATTGAAAATACCAAGACCGGTCTCGAGTACTACAAGACTAGTGTGTAATGCCACCTTCACCTGAAGATCACTATTCGCATTCTAAATAGACGCATTTCCGTGTATTCAAATCGCATTCGCATGGTAATTAGATGAACAACATAGTGATGAAACGCGTTCCAGATACATCCCCATCAGCGCCATAAAAGGGGGGGGGAGGGGATGTGGCCAGGTGTGAATGGCTCATGCCTATACATGAAAGTTGCTACACATTCAATGAAAGGAGCCCAGAAATAGTGACATGAGTTAGGTTTTTCTTATTTATCAAACTGAATGTTGCAACTACACCATTTAGTCATCTTCATGTAGCCAAGACTTTGGTGATCAGATATCTGATTACTATGTACTTTTATGATGTTTCTGCAAGTGTTCCAAACTGCATTTTGCAATGTCTATATTTTTATATCAAATTACAAACTTCGCATAAATCTGGCATATTTATAAAGTACACTAAGATTATGATGAGTTTAAAGCCAAAACAAATATATAAGAAATAATTAATTTGCCATGAATGAAGTTTATGACATTGAATGAAATGTGTGACCATGCCCCAGTGAAAGTGTGTTCCCTACCCCTAGACCTCAGAGGGTTAACCCTCCTTACAGGGGGTGTTCAGACCACTGACCTCCACTTGAACACTCTTGCTGGAGTTTTGAACAGGGCTATCTGCATAATGCCAGTTGATCTTGGCAGCCTGCCCATCTTTGGGAGGGATGGCATCAGCGATGATGACCCGGTCTTGTGGGGGGATCATCCCACAGTCTCGTGCTACCGATATAGCGGTCAGCATGTTGTCACCTGGCGAAAAGTACAGTAGATTTGACACAAGTTCATATTGCAAGTGCAGCAATTCCCAACAATTGTGGAAACAATTACCATAGCAACAATGACACATTTTGATGACCTACGTGCCCAAAAGTTATCTTGTTGATCTGTGACCAGAAGTTAAGTTTGCACATGCAAAGTGACCCACAAACTGCAACCCCTCCCTCACCTGTGACCATCACAGTGCGGATGCTGGCCCGCTGGAGATCTGCTAGGACCGCTGGGGTCTCAGTCTTCAGCTTGTTTTGCATGATGATCAGCCCCAAGAAATCCATGTTTTTCTCAATGTGATCCCTAAATAGGACATAATCGCACAAATGAATGACAGATGTATGTAATCCAGAATCAGAACAATAGCCGTGACCCAGTCCGGAGATGGCTGTGTAAATGTGGATCCGTGACAGCCAGTTCAACAATTTAAACTATCAGTAATAGGACTGCTGATGTCTGTCTAATCTACATGTAATTCAGTACTTTGGCATTTTGGATAAGGCAGCTATGACCTCATAACAAAAGGACCTATGAGGAAATGTGTTAGATTTATCGACAGAACAGGTTTAACTCTAGTGAAGACTTAATTAAAAACAGATATATTTCAGAAATTATTCCTCACTGAACTGCTAGCAATACTGGCAGTTATATGACAGATTAGGGTGATGGGTAGAGTCAGGTTATGGAGACAGCATGGACAGGTTATGGTGACTGCGGATGGATTATGGTGACAGCATAAACAGGTTAGGATGACTGCATGGAGAGGTTATGGTGACAGCATGGACAGGTTAGGGTGACTTTACGGACGCGTGAAGGCCAATTCATACTTCACTTTTCCTGTGCGTGTGCAAGATAATTAATTAGGTGTTTACTAGAGATGGACTGATCCACATTTTTTAGTTGTTTCGATCCAATTCCGATACACAACTGCTAATACAGATTCCAATACAAGAGCTTTTTTTACATTGTAATAATAAATAGTATATATATATATATATATATATATATATATTATGTTATACTCAATGTAACCTTCAACATCCAAGTGAAAGACATCACAGCTACAGTTCAGAAAAATTATAAAAAAATCAAAAACAAGACATATAAAGGATCACCCCCCACTGTCAATATTTTGTTGAACCATCTTTTGTTTTAATGACAGCCTTGAGTCTGCTGGGATACTTCTCTGTCAACTTTGCACATCTTGAATGAGCAATATTTGCCCGCTCTTCTTTACAGAACTGCCCAATTTCAGTCAAATTCAGTCAAAGGGTAGGCCTACCCTTTGTTGTCTGTATTTGAACGCTAGGAGTATTAGGAATAAAATTCATGATTTAGAGGCTTTTATCTCATCGGACTCTTATGATATTATAGGAAT
>JAODJX010000035.1:10375873-10406492 GCA_026776945.1 Isichthys henryi | reverse complement strand
ATTAGTGAAGTTCTCCCCAAGCGAGCTTGATGGGCCGAATGGCCTCCTCTCGTTTGTATAGTTCTTATGTTCTTAAATTGAATTGGATGATGAGTGTTGGGGGGCTGCTATCTTCAAATATTTCCACAGATTTTCCATGGGGTTTAGGTCCGGGCTCTGACTGGGCCACACGAGGACATTCACTTTTTTCTCCTTCAGCCACTGTGTGGTCAATTTTGCTGTGTGCTTCGGGTTATTGTCATATTGAAAGGTGAACATTCTGCCCATCTTCATCTTTCTGGCAGAGGGTAGCAGGTTTTACTCAAGAATTTGATGGTATTTTGCCGCATCCATTTTTCCGTCTACCCTAACGAGAGCCCCGGACCACCACAGAAGGATGCTGCCAACTCCATTCTTTACTGTAGGTATAGTATGTTGTGGATGCTGAGCTGCATTGGATTTCTGCCATGTGTAACGTTTGGTGTGGAGGCCAAATGGTTAGATTTTGGTCTCATCTGACCATAAGACCTTTTTGCACTTGGCATCAGAATCATAATGGTGCATTCTGGCAAAGCTCAAACGAGCCTTAATGTGGCCTTTCTTGTGAAGTGGCTTTTTCCTTGCGACCCTCCCAAACAAGCCACAATTGTGGAGCACTTGTGAAATTGTCGTCACCTGCACACAATGACCACTCTTTGCCCTAAAATCCTGTAATTCCTTCAAAGTGGCCTTGCTCTTCCATCCAGTTTGGGGGGGTGGCTGGATCCAGGGAGGTTCCCAGTACTACCAAACACTTGCCACTTGTTTATTGTGAACTTTACTGTACTCCTTGGGATTGATAAAGCCTTTGAGATTTTTTTGTATGCATCTCCTGCCTTTTGTCTGTCCATAGCTCTATCCTTGAGATCTTTTAACAGTGACTTACCACCCATAGTCAGATGATTGCTTTCAGTTGCAATACCAAGGGGGGTGCTCCAGGAATAGCCGTTTTTATGCTTCACTAAACACACTGATTACAATTGATCACAGGTGGAAGCCAGTAACCATGGTCTGTAATGCAAATGGTGGATAGAATGGTGGTCAGAAATACTGACATATGTGTAACTTAAGAAGGACGCACCAGATAATTACCTGCATGCTTTCTGGTACTGCACACTTGTCAACGCATTCTGGCAAAGGATTTGTGAAGACTTATTGACACACCTAGGGCATCCCATCCCACCCTCCCCCTCACTCTGCCTGCTTGGGGACCTCACTAACATTAAAATAGACACGAATAAATCTTACATGCTTCTCACAGTACTAACCATTGCCAAGAAAACAATCCTTCTGAACTGGAAATTAAGAGAATTTAAACATAACTCAGCTCAAAAATCTACTCTTGGATTATGTTTCCAGGAATGGATGTCTGCCTGTAAGAAAACAGGGTTTTGCCTGTGCCGCTGCGCTGTGGTGCGTGGGTTTGGGGATGCTGGGTTACATCTCTTGGTGCGTGGAGTTAAAGTCAAGGGACGTGATACTATGATTATACAATTCCTTCGTAAGACCCTACTTAGAATATTGTGTGCAGGTTCAGTCACCATATCTTAAAAAGGACATTGCTGCCTTAGAAAGGGTGCAACGTAGGGCTACCAGAATGATTCCTAGTCTTAGAGGAATGTCTTATGAGGAGAGGTTAGCTAAGCTGAATCGGTTTAGCCTCGAGCAAAGAAGACTAAGGGGGGACATGATCCAGGTATATAAGATTCTAACAGGTCTGGATGCTGTTCAGCCAAATGGCTACTTCAATATTAGTTTAAATACCAGAACTCGTGGCCGTAAGTGGAAATTAGCAGGAGAACATTGTATGCCAAAAAATCTTTAATTAGGCTACTAGAAGCTTACAGTACATAACATACTGTTCCACCTTGTTTATACATTTTGTTTTAAACCTTTTTTGAGGCATTTTGCAGTTCAATTTCTATATCTTCCTTGCAAGTATTCGCAAGCAGTGAATACTGTACACTTCGTTGTGATAAGGGCCCCCCATATCACAAGTTGTACCGAGTGCACAAAACAACCCAAGCCAACGACCCCCAAATCATCCATTGCTTTTTTCATATTATTTGCGCTGTCTCGCAAAGTTGCGTGCATTTTGTTTAGTGCGATTTCCCACTAAACACTACTCCCTCCTCAAAGGTTGCAAATCACTATGCTACCACTTAAGAGTGAAATACTTCCAGACCGTCACCACCTTATCTGCTATTTTTACACTTCTCCTGCTGCAAATGGTATGCGCATGACGTCACAGCAGGCACAAATCACTGCGCTCACACGCACTATGCAGCAAAAAACTGAGAGGCAGTGTTAGAGTTCAGCTGAATGCCGCAAAAAACACATCTGAAATAGGAAAGAGCTGTCATGTGACTGATGCAAAAAGATCTTACACAAAATAGGAGCTATCTTTTTAGATGCTTACCTGTTTAGTTTTTGGCAGTATCAGCCGTGGATCAGTCAAGTATGGCTAATACCCAATACGTCTAATTGGTCTGGATTGGTGCTGATACAGATCCGAATATCGGATCGGTGCATCTCTAGCATTTACATCAGGTGGCATCGTGGACTTTCATAGATCAGCAATCAACAAAATAGTAATAGTTGAATAATAATGTTGTTGTAATAGTTATGGTGAGCAGCTATATAAGGAGGATCAGAGGCAACGATAAATCTAATTTTTCATACTGTCCAGACCTTATTCCGATGTGTATGGTATTTTAAAAAGCAGCACTATTACTGCATTTTGAAACATTCAAAGTGGTATTATTACCATAATACCGTATAAGCCTTGAGTAATAACTTTAAACCTGTTCAGAAAAGTTTACCAGTTTCACTACCCTACTTGTATTTGGGTTTGTTGCAATACATCTGCCCTCTTTCTGGCCTGGTGGAATATCACTGCTGAATGCATGCATTAACCGTGACCATCTGTATCCACATCCAAATGTAGTATAAACACAAGTTGTTGTGCACATAACTGTCCTCAGCCTGAAAGCACACAAAAGCAAACGCGGAAATATAAAGTATGAACTAGACTTTAAGGTGGCAGTATGGACAGGTTATGGTGACATCACGGACAGGTTACTGAGATGGTACGGACAGGTGAGGGTGACATCATGGACAGGTTATGGTGATGGTACGGACAGCTTAGGGTGACATCATGGACAGCTTAGGGTGACATCATGGACAGCTTAGGGTGATAATACAGATAGATTATAGGTGTGCCTCAATGAAACACAAGGCATATGCAGGGCAGTGCATAGAGACGGTGGATACCTGCTGATATTCTGCACTTTATGCCAGGTGAGCTTTGATGCCAGCTGACGGTGTGCTAGAGCAATTACTCTGAAGCCTTGTTTGGTATAGTCCTCCAAAACTTTGGAAAAGTCATCTGGGACTGTGAGGGGATTGAAAGACCAATCAGATGGCTGTTAGGATGGGCCAGTCAGACATACATCTGATGCATAGAATGTAACTCTATGCTTATCACAACTCATGAATAAAAAGCCAGAACATTGGTAAGACATAATATACATAATATGACATCATTTCAGAGAGCTTACTTATCTTCAAGTGATGTCTTCAAGTAAAATTTACCCATTTTAAACAACTGGCCTAGGCAGCTAACTATCATTAGGGGGAAGAGACCTATTGACATGATGATTATGAAGACTATGTTCAGGCACTATACTTGACATCATTCCCTGGGTAACAGAAAACAGCCATTCAAAAAGAGCTAGACATTCTTTTGTTAAAGTCAACATTTACAATGAACTGCAAGCCTGTTCAGTCAAAAAGAAACATCCATCCACCCATCCATAAAGAACCAAAAAACAAACTAAAAGAAGCGAAACAATAAAGCCCAACCTGTTTCTTTCTTACAGAGGCTGGTCACTATCTCTGGCGCCCCCTTGAGGTAGGCATCCATATGTTTCTCTCCCAGCCGCCTGGCTACCACAGTCATCCTTTGCAGCGCAGAGGAAAATGGGAACTGGCGCACTATGCCAATCTCATAGGATGACTGTGGAGAGCGACATGAGAAGGTTAACCTCCACAAGGCCTCATTCAGATGAGTGAACCACGCATCAAGAACACAGGACGAGATTATTCACCTGCAGCTCCTGCAGCTCCTGAAAGAAGAGAGACGGGGAGAAAGAAAACGTCCCATTAAAATGAGAAACTTCCTCGGAGACACAAAGCCAGGCATCAAAGTAGTAAATTTGGGACTTGATAAAACATGATTAAAAGAGTTTATCAAGTTAGAAAGAGGGTAAAGAAATTCAGTGCAAGGTTTCCAGCATTTGATGACATTGCAGAGTATTAAGCAGAGACAGAAAAAATGGCTGCTAGGGGTCATTACGTACCATGTCCCGATCGTCGGACCCGGCTTGTTCGGGAAGCAGCTGTTTGGGTGGTCGCACCACAGTGGGCATCATGCGGTCATGGAGGGCTGTTTCCTCCTCCGTGGCTTCCTCTAGGATCTGTGTTTGGCAGAGGGGGGGTCGAGACAGGACAGAAGCCAGATATGTACATGTCTTTTCCACATCCCAAAGTCTTTCTGGTAGCAAGGATTTTGTCCAAGTCATTATTTGCACAGTGAACAGGGTACAGCTAAGAAATTCCATATGGTTTAATAATACATATGAATTAATTAAGGATATATAGCAAAAGCAGTCTTTGAATTAACTACCCAAAGCTCATGATGAGCTTACTGGTGTCCTGGGCTATAATCACCTACCCAGCCTGTGGCCTCGAACATCTTCAGGTCCAGGGGGTCCCCAGACAGCTCCCCGCTTATCTTGGTGAGTGAGTGACAGGAGGCCATGCAGGCCACAAACGGCGACTGCACCAGAGACTCCTTGAAGGGGTCCGACTCAGAGAGATTGAAGCTGTGGGGGTCAAGAGACAGGATCAGGCCCCAAAGTTGCTGGCAAGTTTCATAGATTGACAAAATTAGCCTTACCGGCCATCCTCTGCTCTCTGAATACCCCAGAGGTCCAGGCCATCTTCAGTCAGGGTGCCCGTCTGAAAAGCAAAGGTTATATTCACAAATGAAGCCCGGTGCTAACTTTTGAGGGGCCCCAGGCAAAGTATTACTTGGGAGGCCCGCCTACCATGAAAACCAATAATCATTTCACTTCTTCGACAATGCCGGTAGTTTGGGGACCCTAAGCAATTGTCTAGTCTGCCTATAGCTAGAGCTGGCTGTGTGTAAACGGAGGCCAAAAGTAAACTCAACAGCCTTCATGAACCTGATGCTGCCTGGGTCAAAAGAGCAGGACTCTGAAAAGCTCCCCCTGCAGGCTGCACTGAGAATACCTTGTCAAAGCAGACCAAGTTGATCTGGCCGCAGATGTTGATCCTCTGAGGGCTGATGCAGAAGATACCGACGCGCCTGAGGCGGCGCTGCGCGTAGACTATGCCAGCGGTGAGCGCGGCAGGCAGCGCCGGGGGCACCGTGATGGTGATTATGTCCAGCGACTCGATAATGATGGTTTGAGCAGGTACCTGTTTGGTGGGGAGAATGACAGGATGGTGTCAGGCAGCTCCCACTCCCAGCATCCCGCTCGCCTGCTTTCGTACCCGCCGGTAAGGGCACCTCTTTCACGATGCTGAAGACAATGGAGTAGATGAATCCAATGGCAGCCACGGCCACCAGGCAGAGAAGGAACAGATAGGCATCCCGATACAGCTTGAAATCCGTGGGTTTGGGGTAAAGGATGGAGCGCACCAGCTGACCTTTGGCAGTGTTAAAGCCTGGGGGGTCCCCACAATGGACACAAAGAAAGACAGAAAGAAAGGCATGGGCTCACACATGGTCATCAGGTATACATTTAGACAAACTGTCACATTTCCACAAAAACAGAGAAGCTGGTAACTGGAACAAACTGCAGATTACTGCTATCCCGCTCAGTAGTACCAAAAGCTGTATACCTTACTTAGCACTTCAACATGAGCAGTGACTTGTAAGACAAAAGTATACGTGATAAAGAAAATATGCACTGACTAGTGGCCAACAGTGCCTCACCCAGAGTATTACCTGTGCGGATCACTACCGCCTTGACAGGTTCCCCAGCATAGAAGCGTGTCTGGATGACGGTCGTGCCACAGAACAGCGTGTGCCTCTTATGCTCCTCTATGCTGTAGATGCTGTCGCCCGCAGAGCCCTTGGCCACCTGCCCAGGGTTGGGAAGGTTGGTCTTGGTGACAGGCACACTCTCACCTGTAGTGGGGCACCAAGGGGAACCCATTAGTTTTTCCCACCACCAAAACACCACCCCAACACACTACCGTCAATGCCAAAAAAAAGTCACAAATTATAAAAGTGACGAAATAGTGTTCTTGGCTTAATCTAAATTTGTGTGATGCAATGCAATGCAATAAATATGTAACTTTTACAAATAACTACAAATCTAGAAAAGATGCTGTCAGAAAGACAATGTATTACCCCAATGCATATACAATTTAATTTTAATAAGCATATTTTAATGATTTATGATTTAACGATGCTTAAAATTAAATTTCCGCATAATAAAATTCTTCCAAAGAAAAATACCACTGTATAACAAAGATATTGCCATAGCACTGCCCAAGACAACCTACCACACTCTAAAAGATCCTTAAAGCCCAACTTTAATTAAATTTACCAATAACAAATTTCACCAAGTTCCCCACAATGAGTGGACTGCTACCAATAAAAACTGCTAAGCGGGGAGGTCAGCAATAAAAAAGGTTATTTTAGAATATTTATAAAAATCACCTCACGCCCAACAGTTTGAGAATCACTGACCTATACAATGTTCCTGGGAAGTTGGCAAAAAGATCAATGAAATTTGTTTAGATGGCAAGTGGCTGTGTTCAGAACATGGTGGCTTCCGCCACCTATCATTGCCGTTTCAAAGTTGACGTGATTTGTCTCGTGGTCTATCAAGTGTAGATTGTCAGGTGTATATACTCTTCCATATAATGTTTTTATGGTATTAAGATCCATAAAAGATCAAATACAGTAAATCCTGAGCCTGTCTGGATGAACACAAAGCTGATATCCTGGCAGGAATTGAAGACAGACAGACACACAAAGCTCTTCAACAGCTCAGTCTCTCTCTGTTTTTAGTTTTTATGAGTCAGGCTTAAAAAACTCAGCTCACACAGATATGTCGTGGAAAATGGGAGTAAAGTTGAAATAACTTTGTTTGTTTAGAATACATCAGTATTACAGCACAGACACTTGACAATGGCAAATTATTTGCAAATAATTTTCAAAAAAGTTTTTTAGACCAATTAAGTGAAATTGGATAATTTCCCACAGTACATTTGTTGAAAATCACTGATCTACATCACCCCTCCCTAGGTTGTCATGAAGCGCTGTTGCTTCAGTTTTGGTATAATTTGTTTCAAAATGTGAAGATGTTAAGCTCTTTACTCATAAAATACAATGGAAAAGATTTTTCTATAAAATACAGTTTGGAAAAGATTCAACACATACATTTTGAGATCAGATATCTGCGACTGCCCTTCTCTTCACTATTACTATGTGGTGCTGCTTACATTTTTGTACAACTTGTCTCAAAATTTGATAAAATCCAAAATTTCACCCTTACCACCGGTTTGCAAAAGTTCGATCAAATTTCGATCAGCAATTTCGATCAAATGTCTGCATCTACCCCCCCCCCCCCATCCCATTATTTGGTGCAGCTTCAGTTTTGGTACAATCCGTCTCAATTTTTGGTCACTTCCAGACAATTTTTGAAAAAGCTGCATAAAATATTTTGAGTTAATGTGTTCACAAGACCAAGTGACTTCTATAGTTGTCATTTCCTTCCTTTGCTTCTACACAGCGCTGCAGCGTCATTTGTGGGGCAATTTGTCTGCAAAGGAAACCAGGTATAATCTTCATCCATATAATGTTTCTGTGACGCAGTAGTAAGAGCCATAAAATATTTTTTTACTTACATTCACAAGGTCAAATGTCATCTGCTTTCACCCTTCCCTTTGCTGCCACTAAGGAGCACTGCCTTTGTTTAGGGGCAATTTTTCTAAAATCTGATTAGTTCCAGCTGTTGAGTTATATTACTGAGTAATATTTTTTGAGTTAATGAGAGCAATATATGGTGGGATCAAACCAGTCCCAAAACCACAAGTATTCCTCGTCTGGGGGAGACGATTACCCACAATCCCGCAGCGAAAGAGAGAGAGAACAACCATCGGCTCAGTTGTGATCACGTGACGCTAGGCAGACAAAGCGTATATTCGTATTACAAGACCTGGCTAGTTTATTAAGTTAAAATTTATTTAAAAGTTTTGCTCTTGCAAAACACTCGCAAACCAAGTTACTCGCAATCCGAGGTTCCACTGTATCTAGACTATTGAATGCGCATTCTTACCTACACGCTTTAATTTTACATTAATGTAATTTTTACCGGCACGGTTCACCAATATTAATAAAATGTGGAGGGGCTTTGACGAATAAGGAAGCTTCACCAAAGTTTGCATTAAATAAGATCTGTGCAAATTCCAAAACATCTTTAACATATTACTTCTTACACAATAATTTTTTCGCCAAATTTGCATGGAATATTAATAATGTGCACTTTTGACAAGGATTCAATGCAAATGGGTTGCGACAGTCCGATATTAAACCAACTTCCCAGTAAATTCAAACTTATTTCTTTGTGCTGTAGGGAAAAATATTTGTTGTTGTTCTCAGTGCAGTTTAGTAAACAGTTGGCCATTCTGCACTGACAGATGTCCTGACACAAATCATCTATTAAATACTGTTTGTGCATTTAATGAGTACGTACATACACACATCCACCCACACAAGGACATCAGCTGAGTAGGCAGTCCTTCAATGCTGCCTGGGACACATTTGCATTCACACTGCTATAAGAATGTGGTCATGTGTGTCCCAGACCACCCTTGAATGTGGTTTGAGTGGTCTGATCTCAATGCATCCCCAAACCGTTCACACCTATAATTAGCGCTGTCTACTTGTGAATGGATCACCTAGGACAAGTTAATACCAGGTGTGAACAAGGCCAAAGACAAAGTGAAACTGGCTGGGAAGTCTGCACCCCCTCAGAAGTCAGTGTCGGAGGTGACCACCTGTAGGACTGACCAGCCCTGCCAACAGGTAAGCTTCTTATAATCAGGATGAACTATTCACGAGTTGAATATCTTTGCTAAATAAAGAAAAATAACTTTGATAAAGCCATTAGGAGAATGGGGGGCGGCACTGATACCCGTAAGCATGCTCTCGTTGACTATGCAGGTTCCGCTGACCAGAACGGCATCGCAAGGCATGATGGTCCCATTGGTCGGAATGACTATGACATCACCCGGGACAAGGTCAGTGGACATGGTCTCCTCGATTTCTGTGGGAAAAAACTAAAATTGATAAGGGATGGAGCAGTGAATGGGCCAGCAAGACCTGAGAAATCCCCTATTTCCCCTTCTTCTGAATATCATTCGCCCAGTATCTGGACTCGCCCCCTCCCCGAGGACCTGCCCTACTCCTAACCCTCTCAGACTGTACAAACAGCTCCCTTTAAGAAGTTAGCAAATACTTCCAGTGACCACACCCTTGAACATTTGTTCCATTAATATCTGTTATGTTAGGATATTGAAATGGCAACTTTAAGCTGCAAATGTGTGGCGGTATCAGTCAGATACATGTGAAGCTGGGGACACAGGTCCAGGGTCATAGGCTGGTGCTCATTTATCTGTCCACAGGGACTGAGTCAAACTCTCAGCGTAATGCCATAAAGCATTCCTAAGTCCACCCCATCGTGAAAAAAATAAAAGGATCACTTCCTCAACTGTCTTTAAAAGGCCTTAGTTAAATTCCAAAACTTAGGGTTGCCCCCTTAAAGATTGTTTCTCACTATTTCCTGTACTTCCAAGGGCACAGAAAAGCTGCGTGTACCCAGCAGGGTTCAAAGCTTTTCACATACCATCGCTAGCTCTGCAGACGGACACCCGGATGATACTGTGTGCTGCCACCATGTCGTGTAGCATAATGTATTGCTGGGGAAAAAGGCAAAAATTAAAAGTGAGTGTGGGGAAGCCAAACAGAAGAGTGTCCATGACACCCAACAGAGTGAGAAGATTCGGGCCGTCAGGGAGGATTTCCCCACCACCCTGACAGAGGATCCAAATCAACTTCCTGCTTCCTTCAGCGACTCCCCAAACCCAAGCCCACCCAATCAGGCAACCAGGCCACAACCAGGCCCAAACGGGCCACCCCCACTCACCTTCTTGATTGTGTACAGAGAGGTAGCTATCGATATGATGGACATTAAAACGATGGCCATGGCGTAATAGTAATATTCATCAGCGCTCCATAGAATAACACTGAAAAGCTGGAAGATGTAGAAAGGGTTCAGGACCTGCAGGGAGCAGACAGGGGCCATTAGGTCACCAATACAAGTGTGTGCCAACACTCCAGCCACATCCACAAAGGCATTTTAAGAAATAATCATTTAATAATGGTGTTTAACCCTCTGGGGACGAGGGCATCTTCGGTGAGGCCGCGTATTTTTCTCGTGTATTTCAGTTCATAATTCGCTGAAATCTTTTTATAGAAACATGAAAAAAACGTTGACTAAATCGGTAATCTGTCTTCTTTTCAAAACGTCCATTGTTGGAAGTATTAAAGTTTTTAAAATTAGATTAAATCGCCAAAACAGTAAACCATGTCACCTTTATTTGTTTTACCTGCATCAAGGGCGTGCAGTACTGTTCTCACCTGAAGACTGCTATTCAGATTCTAAATAGCCGCATTACTGCGTATTCAAATCGCATTCGCATGGTAATTTGATGAACAATGCAATGGTGAAATGCAATCCAGATACATCCCCATCAGCACCATAAAAGGAGGGGACGGGACGTGGCCAAGTGTGTATGGCTCATGCATAAACATGAGAGGTCTTACATATTCAACAGAAGAAGACCAGAAATAGTTACATGAGTTAGATTTTTCTTATTTATTTATCAAACTGAATGTTGCAACTACACCATTTAGTCATCTTCATGTAGTCAAGACTTTGGTGATCAGATATCTGGGATCAAAACAAACTGCCACCATTGCTTACTATGTACTTTCATTATGTTTCTGCAAGTGTTCCAAACTGCATTTTGCAATGTCTATACTTTGATGTCAAACTACAAACTTCACATAAATTTATAATATACATTAAAATTAAGATGAGTGTAATGTCAAAACAAATATGTAAAAAATTTCATATAACATTTAGTTAGCAGACATTTTATTCAGTGCAACATTCAACTGAGAAAGCAAGGTGAGGCAGGGCCTGAAGCAGTAGGGGGGAGAGGGCCTCACGCAGGGGCCCAGCGGTGGAATCACTCTGCCAAAAACAGGATTTGTGCAGTCCACAAAAAGTTTACTCTACTCTCAACACAGAGCTGAACACTACCTTGGACATCAAGGGAAGATGCATTCATTAATGCCGGCATAAATGACGCACCTCTTTAATTAGCAGCTTGAAAACAGAAGGCACTTTCACCGAAATTTCGTTTATCCCAAAAAACAACCTCCTGTCAAAAAATAAGAAAAGAAAATTAATCATATGGTGCAGGTACTGCAATGATATGAGACACAAAAAGCAGTTACATTATTTACAAAGTATGTGTGTATGTGTTTCCCTGGGACTTTTTCAGATAAGTATTTGGAAGATGGAAGGAGTGATGGATGGATACATAACAAATCAACAATGAACACATCCACGGATACAGACAGCCCCAGCTAGAGCTAAAGGGGCATGGTGGAAGAGGCAGGGTGGAGGGGACATGGTGGAAGTTCAGGATGGTAAGGGACAGGGTGGAGAGGACAGGGTGGGAGTTCAATATGGTAGGGGCAGGGTGCAAGGGGGCAGGGTGCAAGGGGGCAGGGTAGAAGTTCAGGATGTTAGGGCCAGGGTGGAAGGGAATAGGGTGCAAGGGGCAGAGTGGAACACGGCCAGAGTGACGTACACCCATACCTATACTCTTGCTGGCTTCTGGCCAGTCCGGTGCTGTGTTCCATGTGGATGGAGGAGCATGTCACTTCCAGGTCTTCCAGTCCCCTGTGCACATAAGACGGGGGCTAGGGGGCACTAATAGCAATCTCCACAATATACCAGTCAGAACAGAAATTCACAAGGCGGGGGAAATGTTTTTAGGATGTCATAAAACTTCCACATCACTATCATTATGGCAAAATCACAACATTACTTTCATGCTGGTTACATGACTATCCCAAAAAAGAAAAAAAATAAAAACAAGATCAATATAAAATATATTTAGAGCAAAAACGGATAACTTACGTTAACACCTCAAAGTTCTGGACCTCATTATTCCAGTAGTACTTTGTGCTGTGGAGTGAAAAGTAGCGGATCTGGATGGGAGAAAAGACCATGAGCATTCGCTTGCGCTACGCTAACAGGAACACTATTCCATACTTTAACTACACGCTGTGTAAAGAAGTGCTTCCTCAAATTAATTTAAAAATGTTCTCCCGCTAATTTCCACTTAAGGCCACGAGCTCTAGTATTTAAACTAATATTGAAGTAGCCATTTGGCTGAACAGCATCCAGACCTGTTAGAATCTTATATACCTGGATCATGTCCCCCCTTAATCTCCTTTGCTTGAGGCTAAACCGATTCAGCTCAGCTAACATCTCCTCATAAGACATTCCTCTAAGACTAGGAATCATTCTCGTAGCTCTGCGTTGCACCCTTTCTAAGGCAGCAATGTCCTTCTGAAGGTATGGTGACCAAACCGGCACACAATATTCTAGGTGGGGTCTTACCCATGAATAGTGTAATCTTAGCATCACCGCCTTTGACTTAAACTCCAAACACCAAAAGATGTAACGCAGCATCCTATTGGCCTTTTTAATTGCTTTGCCACAATGGCGCGAGTGGGACATGAAAGCATCAACATACACACCGAGATCTTTCTCATAATCAGCTACCTTTATTTCAGTGGAACCCATAAAATATCTGTACTTTATATTTCTGCTCCCTGCTTGGATTACCTCACATATATCTATGTTAAATTTCACCTGCCAGGTATCAGTCCAGTCGCTAATTAAATTAAGATCCCGTTGTAGCCTTAGTCCTGCTAGATCAGGATCTACTACACTACACCACCCACCTTGGCAAATTTAACCAGTGTACCAGTTTAAGCAATAGCAGTTTGTGGGGGACAACATCAAAGGCCTTCTGGAAATCTAAGTAGATCACATCGTAGGCCATTTTGTGATCAATTTCTCTTGTAGTTTCCTCAAAGAACTCAAGTAAATTCATTAAACAGGATTTACCTCTCCTAAATCCATGTTGACTATCCCTCAGAATGTTATATGAATCCAGGTAATCTACAATTTTCACTTGGATTATAGCTTCCCAGTGATTTATTTATTTTCAGTTTAGCTAGGCTTTGTACTACATCAGCTTCAGTTATACATATATTGGTCAGACGACACTGTATTCATACTAAATAGCAGTAAGTTACTTGTGTTCTCTACTGTGAACATCTGTGTAAAATAATCATTAAACTCATTTACTATATCAATTTCATTTTCAATTATAAGGTCCTTGCAATCCTGCAAATTAGTGGTGATTTCAGCTGTTAGAGCTTTTTTTGACTTTTAATGGCATCCTTTGACTCCAATGCAATCTTCCTTTCTACATTCCTCTTGGCAAGTCTAATGTTATTTTTTTTAACTCAACCTGTAGACTTAGATACTGCTGCTTTATTTTGAAATCATTAGTTATTTTCCATTTGTGGAATAGAGCCCTTTTCCTCCTGACTTTATTCTTAATTTCTGCAGTAAACCACCTTGGCTGCAGTTTCCTATATTTAGTTTTGCTGGAAACAGGTATGAAGTCCTCTTGCACTTGCAACAATGTGCTTTTAAATAATTCCCAAGCCCCTTCAACCGTGTTGCTATTTAAGTCCATCCAGTTTACAGTTTCTAGTTTCAGTCTCATACCATTAAAGATGGCCTTCCTAACACTGTATACTTTTGTTTATGACTTTGCTCTTCGGACACTAAAATTAACCTCAAATTTAACCATGTTATGATCACTACCGTCCAGTGGTTCTAAAACCTCAAATTTTCCAATCCTATCTTGGTTATTAGAGAAAACAAGATCAAGAAGGGCTTCTCTCCTGATAGGGGAATTAACAAACTGAGTAAAAAAAAACAATCCACCATGTCAAGTTCATTTAAAGAAGACTCTATGTCCCACTGTATCCCAGGTAAATTAAAATCACCCATAACCACCACATCATTTTTATTACTCATAATCCTGATATCGTCAAATAACATTCTGCTCTACTCTGTAGCTACATTAGGTGATCTATAACAAACACTGACAATTAGGCCATTTGAGTTTTTAGCATCTAGTTTTATTCATACAGCTTCTGTACTTTTATTTTTAATCAGTGAGCTCCCTTGCCTGCAAGTTTTCCTTTACATATACTGCAACACCACCTACCTTCTTGCCTATCTGGTCTCCACAGAACAACGTGTAACCATCCATATTATATTCCTCTCCATCATTGTCACCCATCCATGTTTCTGTTATTCCTATAATGTCGTAAGTGTCTGATGAAATTAAAGCCTCTAAATCATGAATTTTGTTTATAATACTCCTAGCATTTAAATACAGACCGCAAAGGATAGACCTCTTACAGTGCCCACTTTTAATATTAATTGGGGCTTTCCGCCTCTCCCCACCCATCTGGCTTGAACAGGTCTCACCTGTTCCAGAAGGTCTTCCAGTGTCCCATAAACCTAAACCCCTCCTTCCTACACCACTCTTTTAGCCACACTTTTAATCTTCTTATCTCAGTTAACTTAATCTGACTTGCACATGGCACGGTACGTATTCCAGAGAACACCACTGTAGATGTTCTGCTTCTAAGCTTATCCGCGACTTCTATAAATTTATCCTGCAGAACAGCCCTCCTGCCCTTACCTATGTCATTAGTGCCAACATGCACCATGACCACTGGATCCACCCCGGCTGGGGCCAAAAGCCTGTCCACACTATTCGGAAGGTTCCCTACCTGGGCACCAGGCAGGCAAGACACCGCACTGAACCCTCTATCATGGGCGCACACATAACTATCTACACCTATAATAATTGAATCTCCTACTACCACTTCCCTCCTCCTGGGGGTAGGCGGCTCCTTGGTACCCAAGGACCTACCTGCCTCCCCAGTCTCTTCCGGCCCTAAAGCTGGAAGCACCTGAAAGCAGTTAGACACCGTCACTTCACGTGATGCCACCTCTGTGAACTGTGTATGCCCTTTTCTACATCTACGACCTATGTTCACCCAGCTCTCTCAACCTATCTGTTCTTACATTTTTCGCAGATGAAGTCCGACTAGATGCAAACATCCAGAAGGGCAAACATCTTGCAAACACACAATAGCTTTACACGGACTGTATTAATACCCGAGTGTCAAAACACAACAAACACAAAAAACATTTCAGAAAACATAATATTTCAGAAATCACATTTCACAAAACAACAATGATCCATCCATCCATCTTCTCAAACCACTTTTCCTATTCAGGGTCAGGGGGAGGCTACGGGCGCAAGGTGGAAAACAACCCATGACAAGGTGCCAACCTATCACAGCACACACACACACACCATTAAAACAACAATGATATTTCACAAAACACAATAACATTTCAGAAAACAATGACAAATCAGAAAATGCAACAACAATTCAGAAAACATTACAACGAAACTATAAACTGAAATGGTAGGTACTTATTAAATCTTATGGCCTTGACACTGATTGGATGCTTAGTAAATCTTTCATAAAGAGGACTCCGAAATGGTAGTTAGGCACAGATAAAACAAACAGTATAATTATAGAGACATATGATATTGCAATATTTTGCCCCCATTTATGGTACAGGGTTTGAAGCTATCCCAAAATTTTGCATTGCCTGTGGAAAGTTCTAAAAGCGATCACAGACACCAAAGATAAAACTAGGAGGGCAGAGAGAACATTTACAGGTAAGGTTAGTCATGTTCTACTGTTGTAGAATTACGTTTTAGCTTGCAAATGCAGTATTTTCAAAGGACAAAATTCGTAAATGTATAATTTAAAAGGTGATTCTTCTTATAAATTCCTCATTCACCAGTTATAAGAAGTCTCAAAATACCAGCCTGCAACATGCTTATAATTCATTTTAAAATCAGACCTTTCGCTTTCCACATAATGGAAAACAATGTAATGTTATTCGACACTGGCAAGCTCGACAAATTTCACCATATTTCTGGAAGAAAATTAATTATCTTATTTTCTTTACATATTGCGGTGCACTGTCTCGTACAGTGTTACATTTAAACAAATGCTAAGTTCATATTTAAATGTGTAGCAATTCTTTAGTTTTGATATTTTTAGTACTTAGAAAACTTTTGTTTTTACTTTTACTTGAGTTCCATTATACTGTATGGTTTTCACTTGAGTAACATCGTGGTGTTGTATCTGTGTGTACGAAAATGTAGTACTTCTCCTACCACTGACAATTCATGCCTAACTACTGTTAGATTACAATTTCAGAGTCCTCTTCATGATATACTGATATCCAATCAGTGACAAGGCCATGAGATTCAAGTACCTACCGTTTCCAATTTTTCTTAATGTTGTAGTGTTTTCAGAATTGTTGTGTTTTCCAATATGTTTTGTTAAATGTTGTTGTTATAGGAAATGTTGTGGTTTTCAAAATATTGTTGTGTTTAGTGAAATACTGTTTTGTTTTCCAAAATGTTGTGTTTTGTTAAATATCATTGTGTTTTGACCCTTGGGGCCATCGTAGTTAATAATCAGTATGAAGCTTTATCAGAATAAATTACCCCAATCCGACAGAACCAGAACGATTACTTGTTGAAGACACTTTTAAACATTTTATGGGTCACAGGAATAGATATCTTGATAAAACTGACATCTGTATTGTGCTTGCTTTCTAATATTAAATGTAAACAGAATTATTAAATGTAAACAGGCTGGCTGTCATTTAATGAAGTTAAATCTTTGCAGAAGGACTGTGTGGCAATACCGAATGCAGGCCAGTGTACATGCACAGAAGATCTGATCTGATTCTACACTTGGGACACGCAAACTCAAATCATGGTATTTTGCTTTAATATAAACTGCGCATTGGGAACCATTAGTTGGAATGATTTCATGCTGAATGTGTCCATGCAAATATGGCTACTGAAAGGAGAGGGAGGGAAAATCACATAGCATACTGAAAATGTCATGTGCCTCAGTCTCCCCCTAGATAATCAATTGTAATTTAGCACTGGTAAAAGATTCTGAAAAAAGAGTGAAACTGGGAACTACTTCTTACTTATTCGCCTTAAAGCATGCAGTAATTCCTTCAGAATAAGTCAGCTGAGCCTAAAGAAAAGGACTTGTGTCTGTGTCTGAGTGTCTACGTATGTTTTGCTCATACCTCCAGAGGCTGGTACTCTGCCTGGAACTTCCTAATGAGCTCTCCCGGGGGGCTGCCTGAGGGGAGGGGGGTGTGGCCATTAGCCATGGCCGAGGTGGTCTGGGAATCCAGGTTGTCGAAGGGGTTCCTGCCCGCGGCCAGCATCACATGCACCCTGGCGAGGAACCACCGTCTGAACTCATCCTGTAACACAGATATCCCCGAATGGAGTTAGATGCTTCTGTGACGCAGGACGCAAAGGGAACTTTTAAGGCAAGCCCCATGGCATTTACTGTGTTTACAGTACTGCACAAACACCAGTTACTCAATGGAATGCAAACTAGAGGTTACAGGGCATGTAATGGTATAAAGAGAAAAGGCAACTGGGTTGGCAGTAAAATCATACTTTACATATATAAATATATTAAATATATTACCTTGGCTTCTCAGAGACATGTTTTGGTAAATGAAACAGAAACCTCACAGGCAGCTTTTGGGTAATATCACAAATATGAAGTAAAATTAGACTATTTTTTTTATTATACTTAATTATACTGTAATATCCAAGTGCCACAATGGCTTTGGCTCATCAAGGAAGACTCAGAACTCAACCAGTTCCTGGAGCTTAGGAAAGAAACTTCAGATATCAGAACAGCAACATGTTGACTAGTATAAGCATTTATAGGCATGATTAAGATGCTCAGTGTTGTCTGTTTCACAGTAATGGGGAGGGAAACTACAGATTTGAAGTTGAACTGTATAGCTAAACAGAACTTAATATCTACCAAGAGTGCCAAATTATTTTTGATAAGTGAGTAATTGACATCAGACACCTGGTCTCTTAATTAAATTAATTAGTTAAATAACTTGATGGGGTATTTATTAGCCAAATACAGTATGCATGGTCAATAAGGTAGGGGGGATATCTGATGGTCGCTGCAAATTCTGGGGTGACTTTAGGAAAGGTTTTGAAAGGACAAGCTGACACTCTGACCGACACAAAATCACACTTTTGAAAGACCATTTAAGGTAATTTAAGCTGATGCTGTTGAATGAGGAGGCACCTAGGGAGGTGTGTGATAGCAAGTTACACAATGAGGCACTTGAAAAGTTGTGTGATGATGACATGCGCGATGAAGAGGTGCCTGATGACGTGTGATGGCGAGGTGCACAATAAAGAGGCACCTAAGGAGGTGCATGATGGCAAGGTACGAGATGCGGAGGCACCTTATGAGATATGCTTGAGAAGGTGGAGATGGCAAGGTAAGCGAAGTGGAGGCACCTGATGAGGTGTGTGATGGCGGGGTACACAGTGAGGAGGTGCCTGAGGAGGTGTGTGATGGTGAGGTGCACGATGAGGAGGCTCCTGAGGAGGTGTGTGATGGTGAGGTGCACGGTGAGGAGGTGCTTGAGGAGGTGGCGATAACGAGGTAAGCGAAGTGGAGGCATCTGAGGAGGTGTGTGATGGCGGGGTACACAGTGAGGAGGTGCCTGAGGAGGTGTGTGATGGTGAGGTGCACGGTGAGGAGGCTCCTGAGGAGGTGTGTGATGGTGAGGTGCATGGTGAGGAGGTGCTTGAGGAGGTGGCGATAACGAGGTAAGCGAAGTGGAGGCATCTGATGAGGTGGGTGATGGCGAGGTAAGCGAAGTGGAGGCATCTGATGAGGTGTGTGATGGCGGGGTACACAGTGAGGAGGTGCCTGAGGAGGTGTGTGATGGTGAGGTGCACGATGAGGAGGCTCCTGAGGAGGTGTGTGATGGTGAGGTGCACGGTGAGGAGGTGCTTGAGGAGGTGGCGATAACGAGGTAAGCGAAGTGGAGGCATCTGATGAGGTGGGTGATGGCGGGGTACACAGTGAGGAGGTGCCAGAGGAGGTGTGTGATGCTGAAGAGCACCATGAGGACACACAGCCGGTGAGGTACGTACGGTGGAGCGCAGCAGCAGCACCTGAGCATCGTGCACGCTGCTCCGTGTGCACGTGCTCTTCACGCACCACTCAGGCAGCCAGTAGAGCAGCAGCAGTAGGAAGCCGCCACTCGCCATCACACCCAGGGCCACCAGCAGTAGCTTCCAGTGGCTCAGTCTGTAGCCGGACACCTCCTGCGAGGGCCGACCAGGGACAGGGGTTAAGATCAGGACCACTCACAGTGGACCCCATGTTATTAGGACAGAGACGGAAGGGCTCTGAACAATCTCATTATAGGAATCTGCTTAGAACCAACACCATCAGCAGGAATATGTGTTATTATTATTTCACACTATTCAAATTTGCACAAAATACCTGATGCAACAGTAATTTTACTTCTGTGTGTATTATGAAAATCAGAACATATAATTAGTTTTTTTCTAATGAAAAATGTTACTAGTGGCATATACAACCATGTACTATAAAATCCATGCATCATCCACAGTTTCCATGCTACCCTAACTGACATGAATAAGAGCTTCTCACCATCTCATCCTCCAGTCCCTTGTTCACAATCTTCTGGTCGTCCACCTCCATCTCACAAGGTAGCGCTGACAGCAGCTCATACACTGAAATGAGCCAAATGAGGCTTCAAACACAAGGTAGACACAATTTCATCCTGCCGATCCTCCACAGAGTTTCCAGGGAGATTTTAATATCTGTAGTCAGACTACAGAGCCACACACAGACACCACAGCTTGAAAAAACATTTTCTGAGGAAGCAGGCATAGACAGTAATTGGGGTCAAAGGGCCTTTTGCTCACTCAGAGACCCACTCCACAAATCACGGGATTTGAATCTGCAACCTTGACTCACAGGCACAGTGTTAACCTGCAGAGCCACACACCACCCCATGCATTTGTGACAAATTACATTTAAGAAGAGGGGCAACAGGAAGCTGTGAAGGAGACACAACTGGGCCAGCAAGTGACGTAGAGGAGCAAGGTGCAGGCTACTGCCCCATGATAGCAATGTCAGACACATCCAGCGTGTGGCAGCGAGCTCCCATTATAAATACAGTAAAATCCACTTATAATGGACTTCAAGGGATCTGGCAAAAGTCCGTTATATCCAAAATCTGTTATATCCAGAGTTGCTGCATGCCCAAAACACAACTACAGGACACTATTTACTCATGCCACACCCCAGCAGACACACTTGTGGTATAGATTATTATATTGTACAAGTAGTAATCCAACTCAATCTCCAGATGCATGACTATTAATAATCCCGACTACGTATCTGCGCTGGATATCACCGGCACGCCGCGCGCCTTGTAGGTGGAACCTGCATGTCTGTTATAACCGAACAAAACTACAGCTAAAAGCGACCCTGGGGACCACATTGTTTGTCCAATATAAGCGAAATTCCGTTATATGGGAGTATGCAATATCCAATGCTTTTTCTACATGTTCTTAAAGGCGCTCGGCCGGGAACAGCGGAACTCGTCCATTATAGACAATATTCTGTTATAAGCAAGTCCACTATAATGAGGATTTACTGTACAAGTGTAGAAAAAGACAGCAAAAAATGTATCTGATTGTCAAAACAGCCCTTAGCATTGCTGTTGAGTGTTAGCCCAGCCTCAATCTGAAATGATCTCTGGACATTATCATGCCAGGGTTGTAACATGTTTTGCACGCAACCTATGCCGGCATCTAAACAGATAACACAAAATATGCAGCCCCCTGTTGCGTCTCTTTGAGCTCCGCCTAGGGGCAGCAGCTGAAGTCTGTCCCACAGTGCGTCAGCCAGTTAGCCGTTAGCAATGCCTGATACACTGATAAGAGCACTGAAGTCAGGGCACACCCTGCCCATTGACTCCCTACAGGCAGCAACTATTTATGCTGTAACCTCTCTGCTATTGCCGGCAATTTTCTATGGGTGATGTAGAGTGCCACTGTGTAGGAGGCTAACAGACATGTGACCTCTCTCCAAGATGTGGATCTAAGCTAGGGGAGAGAAACAAAAAGAAAAAGGTTGAGTATGTGGAAAAGTGAAACTCCACGGTGAAAGAAAGAAAGAAAGAAAGAATATATTGCACATAGCTGGCAGCATTTGGTTAATAAAAATAAGCATTTCCCAGCATAGTACAGTTAGAGCCATCAATATTCCAAGCTGATATAATTTAAACTCATGGTACACAGGCCTTAAAAACATCAGGTGAGCTTCTGAGTTAACCAGCTTGTAAGGCTGGGTGATTTAAACAGCTGGCCAGAAGCAGACAGGTTACCACAAGGCAAAGTAGGAAACTAATTACTGTACTGTTAATGTTATGTATAAAAAGACCCAAAATGTAAGTGGACCACTTGATTACTATAGGTAAATTATTTAAACAGTATTTCTACAGAAATATAGATTGTCCCAAGCTATTTGATTAAGTAGTTAATCACTATAACCATGATCACTATAAGCAGTTTCCACTCTATTCTAAATATTGCTAGTGTTGGAACAAACAGGTGATATTACCTATTGGTAAGTGAAACTTTTTTCGCAGTGTCTACATTTGACCTCTTTTTGTTCGGTGTCATCTTCACTAAAGCCACTAAAGTAGAGACAGTAAGCCATACCACCTTTATAACCAACCTGTACATATACAGACACCTTCCTGTATTATCCAACGAGTTAAAAAGATAATGGCAATGTGTTTCTTTTAAACTGCTTCAGAAAAATAGGGTAGGAGGATGAACAAAGTCAAACCAGAAATTATTACATTATCTTGCTTTGTGTGTAGCCTAAAAAGCAATTCATAGTTCACTTTTACTCGTGCTGTGGATGATCATGCATGCAGCAGCTTGTGTTTGTATTGCATTTGGCTGCAGACAAGATGGTCACGGTCGGTGCTGTGTACAGCAGTGATATTGCACCAGACCAGGAGAGGGTAGATGTATTGTGGCCAAGTGACCTACAAGCAGTCTACTTCATGAATAAAAAAAAAATACACTTGCAACTCAGTTTTCCTTACTGTCCTGCATTTTAACTTAAAATGCTTTATTCATATCAGTCTAGAGTGGATTTAAAGGGATAGGTTGCGTTTTTTAAGATTAATAGATTGAAATGCACTACGTTTTACTTTTGATACTTTTAAATTAGGGCTACTACTAATGCTATTTTTTCATGGATTAATCTATCAACTATTTCACGATTAATCAACCAATCAAAACAATTAACTTTCCTCCAGAAAATCAACTTGACTAATTTATTTTGACAACAAACTGTACGTCATTGCAGTGCTTAAGATAACAAAGGATCACTTTTCAACACCTGTGGGCATATATAATGTCCCCAAATTCGAAAAGCAGATTGTCTGTCTAAAATATCATACAGATGCATACTGTGACTGCCAAAAGTTAGTAATCTGCATAAATTCAGCACATACTTGTGCTTTTTAAACTCAGTTAGTTAGCATGCTACTGTTTTGGTAAATCATGGAAGCAATAAGCACTGAAGTGGCTGAAGTGGTGATACTTTTTGCAAATTCGTCATGGTTTTTTTTTTTTTGTTAATATAGTTTTAATTTTTATTTCAGTTCACGAATTATTCTCTTTTATTTAGTGTCCGATTTTTTGTTTTAGCTTATGATAAAAAAAAAAAGCACTAGTCCCAACAAGCCCAATGCTCATGAATACACATTCCGGCTTCGTCAATCAATGTAAAATAAGCAGAGATTCTAGCCAAAACATTTTCACAAACCCTTATTTAATGGAAAATCTAAGGTTGCAGGCAGGGAGCTTTATAGCTTTAATAATGAGTGTATGTAGCAGATAGAATGACAAAAGATATTTAAAAGCCTTTTGCCTTTTCTGGCGGTTTATCATCCAGAATAGTGCCTGTGCCTTACCTCTTCAAGTGCTCATGAATAGCACTGTCACAGTGGTATGCCATTGAATCTTTGAACAATATAAAATCATCATTTGGTTTGATAATTTGGGACTTTATAACTATATGAATTCTAATGAATCTCAGTATAAATGCAGTTTCATGCTCCCCAGTCGCCCAGAGGAGGATGGGGTCCCCTTCCGAGTCTAGGTTCCTCTCAAGGTTTCTTCCTGCTAGAGGGAGTTTTTCCTTGCCGCTGTCACCTCAGGTTTGCTTGGTGGGGATCTGGCCGGTTAAATGTAAAGTGCTTTGTGACAATGACTGTTGTTAAAAGCGCTACATAAATAAAATAAAATTGAATTGAATTAATTTGAACTACTACCATAATTACGTAGCGATACGCATATTAAAGAAAAACATTTGTTTTAAATCAGCAGTAGCCAATCTTACCCGCAATGGGCCGATGTGTATGCAGGTTTGTGGGATAACCCTTAGGTCAGCTGGTCAAACCCAAGTGTGAGGACTCTTCAACCAATCAGTCCTCTAATTAGTAATCTAATTAGGGAGTTGCAGTGAAAACCCGCATACACACAGGCCCTTTGCGGATAAGATTGCCCACCCCTGTTTTAAAGTATTGAAGCGATTCCGAAAAAAAGTAATTTTTCTAAAATAAAAACTTGTGGATTTAAAATATGAATGTCAGCCCATTTTCAGCATTGATGTCATCAACTACACCAACTAATTGTGGCAGCAGTATTTTAAACACAGGTACCTTTTACTTCTACTTGATTAGTATTTCACTGGAAGGCTATTATTTGAGTAGCATTTTGGTATGGTATCTGTACTTTTACTTAAGTATGAAAACTAGTTACTTTTCCACCACTGTTCACCACTATACACAGAAGTACAGAAATCTGAACTATGTAAAATCATTTATCCTTTGATAAAATGTTACCTTACATCATCAGTATCACTTGCAATGACATTACTACCGCAAAAGCTCAGCAGCAGCTTTATTCACCCCAAAAGCCATCCCAGGCAGGAGGCCTTCTCCAAAACCACTTCACGGTTCAAATCAGCTGTTTATTTAGATAAGCTTTTCTGCACACCTCTGATATATGGGGCTATTATTTTTTGCATTGTACTCTTCCTGCTAGCTTTAATGAGTCTGGCTGTTCTCCTCTGATCTCCCTCATTAGCAAGGTGTTTTTGGCAACAGAACATCCACAGACTGCACCATTCTCTACATGAAAATCCCAGGAGGGTAGCTGTTTCTGAGCTCCTGGAACAACCACATCAGACACATATAATCACACTCCCAATGGCCTATTGAACATGTCTGTGTATTTTTTTGTATTCAGCCAGAAGAATGGGTGTTTGCATTAACGAGCAGATGTGCCTAATAAATTGGTCACTAAGCATAAGTACAACAGGTTGACCCCCTGTGTAAGCAGTCACAGGACAATTAACCTGCTCTTTTCTTGTTTAACTATTGTCACAAAAGGCACTGATTAAATCAGCTACCACAAATGGACATGTTTCCCTTTTCCCCTGATGCTTCTATGCAATATTTCATGAAAGGAATCAGCCATTTCTTTTTAGTTTTTATTAGATATATAAACTAATCTTAGCTATATTAGTTATTATGATGACCTGCTGGATAGCTGCTGAAACCAAAACAATAAGAGAATTATGCCTCATTCAGACACAGACATGCAACGCAAACACACACACGCACAGACACACACACAAACACACACACACTCAGTCGCACACAATATCGCACACAATCACAGGTACACATATGGACAGGCACACACACAGAGAAAGACACACATACAAGGACATGGACACAGACAAAGACAGATGCTGATAGAGAGAAACACGACTCCACCATGCATCCCTGCCCCCCCTCTCTGCAATGATGGTCAGGGAGATTGGGGCTGCCCTGCTGCTGATCATGAGCGCTGTTGCAGGGCCCCAGGGGCTCCCTGTCTCCTCCTGGAGGACAGGAATCATCAGCAATGAAGCAGAGCTATGGCAGATTCAGCAATCACACATCACCAAACAGGGGGGTGGGGGAACCTCTTGGACCACGCCCTGAACTATACCACAGACCCTGATCTTATCTGTGGTGGGATATTTTTGCTTGGGACCAAACCCTTCCTACTATTTAAAACAGGAGGCCAGTTGATGGGGCTGCATTTCAGAGGAAGCAAGGCATATTTTAGAAAGAGGAAAAAAAATAGGATCATGTACAGGGCTTCCAAGCATTGAGGTTTGAGGGCAGGAATGATTCTAAACAGAAAAACTAGGTTAAACCAGAAAGGGGGGCTGTATTCCCCCGATTTTTAAGCCTTAGTCCTCCCACACCTACAACTTCTACAATTTCTAGAATTATTGGATGGATCACATTGGATGGATATTTAATAAGTACAGTAGGTTATGCAGTTTTACACTGCATTCCAACAGAAACACCCAACAAAATTCACATCTACACTTTCCTTTGCTGTCAGAGTATACTCCTTCAATGTGTCCCCTAAATGCCAGCACACAACGACTCAAGAATTAAATCTCCCTAATCAGCCTAGCTTACTGTGTCATTGTGTTGGCTAGAAATGCACGCCTTTGCTAATCAAACTAGCAGTCCTCACTAAGGTTGGCACTTTCTGTTATATGAAATAGGTAACCCACACCTCTCCAGGTCTATGACAATAAAATTTGTTTTGGGGGGGGGTCAATCACACAGCTCAAATTATGAGACAAACTGTTTAAAAACTGCACACAACATTCTTTTTAGCAATACACGGTGATCACACAATACACGGGACAAATGAAAGTTCTAATTCATCCATCCATCCATTTTCCAAACTGCTTATCCTACTGGGTCGCGGGGGGTCCGGAGCCTATCCAGGAAGCAATGGGCACGAGGCAGGGAACAACCCAGGATGGGGGGCCAGCCCATCGCAGGGCACACTCACACACCGAAAGTTCTAATCCTAAAACAAAAATGAATATCATTTACAGAATACACATGGAATTAGCTATAATAAAGAATAGTATTTACAAGTTAAAGTATTTTAACGTGGTTCATTCACTTTACGTCAATTCCTGGCCACAAAACAGCACACACAGGCACACAGTCTTACACAGGTGAGAGCATATAAATATTTTTTCAAAGCAGTAATAAGATCCATCAAATACTTTGTGACTTATCACATTCAAGACGTTGGAGATTTTTAGTTGTCACCTAAGTGTGCTAAGACCTAGAGTCTAGGTCCTAGACTGTTCAGTGCAAAGTGAGTGCAGGCCAGCGGGGAAGTGTGAGGAGTGGGGCCAACCGTACTCTCACACGGCACAAGGTAACCAGGCCATGTGTGCTTGAGTACACAATCAGTCCTGGCCATAAGGCTCTGGAGGTGCCTTCCTGATCAGTTTATGCCCGGGGTATCCAATCTTATCTACAAAGGGCCGGTGTGTATGCAGGTTTTGGGGATAACCTTTAGGTCAGCTGTTCAAACCCAGATGTGAGGATTCTTCAGCCAATCAGTCCTCTAATTAGTAATCTAATTAGGGAGTTGCAACAAAAACTTGCATACACACTGGTCCTTTGCGGATAAGATTGGCCACCCCTGGAATATGGCATGGGAGGTGAATGTCTTTGAACTGCAGGGCGGGGCAGTTTTGTCTTGGTGATTCGCTCGGTGCACTGTATCACTGTATCACCCTTTGTAGGGCCCTGCAGCTTCCATACCAGGCAGTGATACTCCCAGAAAGCACAGATCCCACATTCAGAAGGTCAAATATCATCTGCTTCCACCCTTCCCATTGCTGCCACAAAAGAAAATTAGGGGAACACTTAATCACAGTAAATCGCCACATCAATGAAACTTCTAGGCTATTTATGTGTCCAGTTAGGAAGCAGTTAGGAAGCATAACCAATTCTGAATCAATTTCATCTGTTTTGCTGCTAACAGACAACAACAACAGGTGAACAAAGGAGGTCATCAGCAAGACAACCTCCAAAAAGAGAAGTTTTGCAGGTGGTGACTACAGACCATTTCTCTCTCCTTATCCTGGTGGCGCAGGAGGTAGTGCGATCTTATAGAATGAGGCGGTACCTGCAGCCCATTCAGGTTGCAGACATATTCCGCATCCTCCAAGATGGCACATCCATACATGCTGCTGCAAGAAGGTTGTCTGTGCCTCCCAGCAGTCTCCAGAATGTGGAGGAGATACCAGGAGACAGGTTCCCAAAAGGAGAGCTGGACAGGGCCGCAGAAGGGTAACAACCCAACAGCACGACTGATATCTGATTCTTTGTGCAAGAAGAAACAGGAGGAGCACTGCCAACACCCTACAAAATGATCTCCAGCGAGCCACTCGTGTGCATGTTTCTGATCAAGCTGTCAGACTCCATGGAGGTGGTAAGTGGGCCCAAAGTCCTCCAGTGGAACCTGTGCTCACATCCCAGCACCGTGCAGCTCAACTGGTATTCACCAAAGAGCATCAGAATTGGCAAGTTTGTCACTGGTGCCCAATTATCTTCACAGATGAGAGCAGCTTTACACCGAGTACATGTGACAGACATGAAAGTCTGCAGATACTGTGATGAACGTTATGCTCTCTGCAATATCATCCATCACCAAGTTTGGCAGTAGATCAGTGATAGCCTGAGGAAGCATATCCTTGAAGGGTCGCACAGATCTCCATGTACTAGCCAATGGTAACCTGACTGCAGTTAGGTACCAGAGTGAAATCCTCAGACCTGGTACCCCAAACCATATGTTGGTGCAGTGGGCCAAGGGATCTTTCCTGGTGCAACACAATACCTGACCGCATGAGGCCAGAGTGTGTAGGCAGTTCCTGGATGATGAAGGTCAATTGAGAACCTCTGGGACATTATGTATCAGTACATCTGACACCGGCAAGTAGTGCAACAGAATGTCTAGGAGTTCACTGATACCCTGATCCAGGTCTAGGAGATGATTCTCCAGGACACCATCCACCGTCTCGTCAGGAGAGCATACAGGCATATGGTGGCCAAACACACTACTGAGCCACATTATGAGTGGTCGTGATGAAATTCAGGCCAGTTGGATGAGTCTATCTTCAGTTTTTAACTTGGATTTTCAGTTTCATTGTTTTTAACACTGTGATTTTCAATCCAGCCTTCACTGGTTGAATGATTTTTGTTTCCAGTTACCGTTCTTATTTCATATTGTTCTCAGTGAATCACATAATGTATATCAGGGGTGTCCAATCCAGCTCCTGGACAGCTACCACCCTGCAGAGCTTAGGTGCAGCCATAATTTAACACACCTGATACAGATAATCAGACCCTTCAGTTATATCTCAGTATTAGAGTCAGCTATGTTGAGGTTAAGCTGGTTCTAATACTGAGACATAACTGAAGGGTCTGATTATCTGTATCAGATATAAAAAAAAAAAAAAAAATTCAGTCTACCTCAAAGCTGAATTTCATTTTGTAAGTTACATCACAGTTTATATTTTCTCAATTTGAGGTTTTGTAGTGTGTGTTACATCTAACAGATATAGGTTGATGTAAAAGTTTTAAAAATACTTAAATTTGCATACATTTGTAACATTTTATTTACCAAGTTCAAGAGTTTCTTTAATGTTTATTTACTGCATCTCGCTAATGTTAGGTCAGTTTTCGTCAAAGTTTATGCTTTCTTTATTTTATGTATATCAAGGTGAGATCAGTGCTTTATCCTTATTTCATTTGTGTCATTTTCATCGTTGCACTGACATTAAAATTACTGCCTGTGTGTTGATAAATAAAGTGGCTAAATTCTACATGAGGTGGTTAAATCCAAAAGTGGTTAAATTCACTAAAATAAAACATTTTATCATGACACATTTGTCAACTATATCACCCAGCCCTAGATACAAGTGTAGGTGAGGAGCTCAGTCCTTACCTTTGGACCCAGGGCACAGAGGTCCAGGGCAACCCCCTCTCTCCCACTGTAGTCGTTTCCCTCACAACACCAACCTGGATTCCTGAACACAGCAGGAAGGGGAAGCCTTCGTGAGTAAAACAGCCATTTAAATCTTTTCAGCTGATCCACCAACATCCCATGAATGTGTCATTAATAACACTGACGAAGGACAGCTGGAAGCCACGGCAGCACTTCAGGAAGTGGGCATCACGCTGTATCATTGCCCCAAATTGCAGTTGACTCACGATGGAGAGACAAGGCCGAACAAGTAGCTCGTCACAAAAACGACGCACTAACGTTCATCATCCAGGTTAGGAATCCAAGTGCAGATTCAATAAAGACAGAGACATGCCAAAGGTCCTGCATCCAGTGCAGCACTTGCTGCAATCTGAACGACTCAGGGCAAAAGCCTTTGAAGCATAAAGTGAGGTTGAAGGATTGTACTTTTGCGTAGTGAGTAGATAAATGCAGCCACTATTTCTCTGGCAGGATGTATGATCACAGAAAATATGAAACAGGCCTCTCAAAACAAAACTGCAGACAGTGGACACCAGAACCACTGTAATAACAGGATAAGTTCAAAACGGGCACTTTTCAAACAAAGTTTAAAAAAGCTGATGGGGAGATGCTTCAGACACATATATCCATACATAATTATAATGATTTGTTAGTTGGACTTAGGCATAAACATTTTTGTGCAGTCAGTCAAGCAGGAAAATGGACTGCAACTATGACTGTGGCCTGACGTTTAAGGCCGAATAGGCCTTTCAGATACAAGGTATTGTTTCCAGAAATACAGCACAGACAAAGACTCTCAAAGAAAGATCCCAGCTGTTTATCTACCGATCAATATGAAACTTCATACATATTCACAGTCATGATTTACTAGATGCAATTTCAGAAAAATAGTTGTGGGTTAAATGTATGATATAAGAACAGACTGTACAGCATAGTGCCAAATCAACAAATACAAAAACAGAAATTGTAGCTACATTATAGGGTGCTTTTCAAAGCACCAGGTACCATACTTTGGAAAAGAAAGTACCACAAGGTGTTGGTTTTCCACTGGCGTGAAAAGTGGTATCAGTGCACTGAATCACAGTTCAAGGTTGGGTATTTTGTACTGAATTTGAAAAATGGTTATAGTATATTATAGGGCTGGATGTGCGATATTAATATGAACATCGCATGTTATACACAAGCAATTCTTACATTGCTAGTCAGCTGGATTAAGATCAGGTTTTTTCTTACTTTCAGTTCTGTATGGACATTATACTGGAGGGAGTTTAAGTTTCGCTAAAACATCCATCCATCCATCCATTTTCCAAACCACTTATCCTACTGGGTCGTGGGGGGTCCGGAGCCTATCCCGGAAGCAATGGGCACG
>JAODJX010000035.1:10333270-10364605 GCA_026776945.1 Isichthys henryi | reverse complement strand
TGTGGAGCTTATGTCACTACAACAAATTCCTAGTATGTGGAAACATACATGGCAATAAAGTACATTCTGATTCTGATTCTGATTCTGATTCTGAACAAAATCACACATAGACGAAACATACCAGACACTGGAAATGATCAGGTACTGGGGTCAATCAGTGGGGACCTGGGAACAGAAGAAACCGAGACAATGAAAAACAGAACAGGCCATACCAAACCAGGGCAGACAAGTAGAGAGGCAACAGAAAGAAGTGGGAACAGAAGAGGGAACCACTGAGGACACAGGACGGGCAAAAACAAAGGCAGGACAGGACACTGGAACAGAGACACGATGAATGAAAACTAGGGCCATCTTTTGGATCCTAGGAAGCTGGGCGACGACCCTGGGATGTGGATTCTCCGGGGCCCCCTTACTGGCAAGGTGGAGCTGGACTGGAGGGCATAGAAGGGCCAGTGGAACCAGAGGGGGTCAAGGGCGTTGTTGGACATTGGTCGAATTCGGGCATTGGTCAGGTGCTGACCTGACTGAAGTCAGCAGGGTATGAGGAGGACAAAGTGGGTGTCTGGAGACAAGGAGGGTACCAGTGGGACACCAGCAGACTGGGCTGGAGCTAGTGGGAAACTAGGAGACAGGGCTGGAACCAGTGGGACATCATGAGATGGGGCAAGGCCGAGACAGCTGGAGGCAAGCAAGGCACAGCCGGGACATCTGGAAGCAAGCGAGGCAAAGCCAGAACACCTGAGTGAGTCAACACAACTGCTGCAAAACCAGGTGCATGCGATGTAGCCCTTCTTAGGCTGGGAGCCTGGGACTCGGGCAGAGCCTCCTTTTCTGAGCCGGGAGTCTGGGGTGTGGGCAGAGTGGTCCTTTCTAGGGTAGCTCTGTAGCCACTGCATATCTCCTATACAGTGTCAAACCTTCTCTGCCGCCTGGGGATCCAAGTCTGGAGTGAACCCCACTAGCATCTCCCCGACCCACACAAGGCAAAAGTCAAAATGGACAGTACCCTAATTATAGCTCTACATATGTACATCAGTGGGAGCACTGCCCTGCTTTCCTTGCTGTCACCATTGGTCCCAATGAAGCAGATCCCTATGCCTCCTATACTCCCTACCTTGACTGGTATTAATATTGCAGGAAGATGACAAATACAGTGAAGAAAATGTCTGCAATGCTGCACCTTGCACTTTTACGTGTGCAGAGTACTGTCACTGTGCAACCGAGCTGTTTATGATTAATGACGAAATTAGGGGGATATCTCCAACTGGCGTAACAATGAATAACTCTAGTGCGACTTGCATGTGAGTAGATTTCTGTAAGCTAAAAAGCAGTTTTGCTACATCTTGTCATATACAGATGAGGTTCTCTTCTTGCTGCAGAGTTCAATGATCTGCTACCTTCAAGCTATGCTAATGGTTATCTTTAAGTGTCCCTGCACAAGGACAATGGGTACGTGCCTTTAGATGTTGTCTCATTCCATTAATATCATCAGGGTACAGCCAGGCCCTCTGCCTTCCAACGAATATCAACAATACTGCATGAACCAGCCCTAAAGACATTAATCATTTATTAGGCCGAATAGCTCAGGGCTGTGCCAGACATCCACAGCTCTAATTTACTGATCAGCATGAAGGAGAGTTGCCCTTTGCTTCCTACCTAAAAATCACAGTGTTGTGGGCACAGATTGATGGTTGTCAATTGTAAGTAAATTGACATTACTACAACATTCAAAAACATCTGTCAGTGGAAAAGAGCTATTTTTATGGGTGATGCATGCTAATTTGTGCTAATAACCCTGTTCAGGATTAATATCTTAGCACAAAAAACAATAGGACTTTGTGAGCAAAGCACTCCTTCATGCTTGTGTTGCATCATGTGACTCGTGACAGCCTCACGGGACTCCTTTGCAACCAATACTTCTTCCAGAAAGAGCTAGGTTTATGTATAATAGCATTATTAAAAACAACCATCCCTCCGTCCCTTTTCTATAACCACTTGTCCTACACAGAACTGAAGAGGAGTCTGGAGGCTGTCCCGGAGGCTATGGGCTCAAACCAAGGAACAACCTAGGACAGGGCACTGGGTTGGGTTATCAAGTTATCAGGGTTATTGGGTTATCTGATGGGTTACCAGAGGGCACACAGACACACACACACACACACCGTTCACTTACCCATACACATCTATGGGCAATTTGCTAACTTCAATTCGCTGTTAACAGTTACTTGTAATTATTCCAGTGCAGAAGCTGATTTCTAACTAGAAAAGATGCTTTTAGAATGACAACAATGTATTCCTTGGACAGCACTGTCACCCCCCTCCCCGCATCTAATCCTTACTCCTCCTACACCCCCAACCTCTACAATTTCTAGAATTACTGGATTGTTCATCCATCCATCCATTTTCCAAACCGCTTATCCTTCTGGGTCATGGGGAGTCCGGAGCCTATCCCAGAAGCAATGGGCACGAAGCAGGGAACAACCCAGGATGGGGGGCCAGCCCATTGCAGGGCACACTCATATACCATCCACTCACACATGCATTCCTACGGGCAATTTAGTAACTCCAATTAGCCTCAGCATGTCTTTGGACTATGGGGGGAAACCGGAGTACCCGGAGGAAACCCCAGGACGACATGGGAAGAACATGCAAACTCCACACACATGACCCTGGCAGAGACTCGAACCCGGGTCCCAGAGGTGTGAAGCGACAGTGCTAACCACTGCACCACCATGCCGCCCCTTGGATTGTTCATATGAAAATGTAAATAAATGTGTTTTTACCCAAATGGCCTAAGTTCTAGTCGTGACACTTAACTCTTAAACTACACATTTATTGCACATTCCATCTACATGCCACTCTGCACAATTTTAACAATCTTTTCCTCCAATTAGGTAGTTAACTGTATTTCTTTTTGTATGTCTAAATGTCCTTGTCCTAAAATGTCATTTATATGTCTAATTACGTAAATCTTCTTCATTACTTTCTCATTTGCACTATGACCAACAGTATAACAGTATGAACCATAACAGACACCAGTGGTATGAATTAAGAAATTACCATGTAAACTCAGACAGACACACACAGAATATTACAGACCTCATTGTGATTTTCTTCTTAGATCAAATGTCACTTTTACCTAGATTATTTCTGACTGTATAGACACACGAGTTCCAGTTAGCTGAGATCGCTCATGGTTTCAGAGGTGGTGGGCTTCACCCACCCACAATAGATTTCACTGAACCAAAATTCCACAGTAAACCAAATATATTACCATAATACTGTCTAAACCTACTCTACACACTCTCCCTGTTGCTCCAAAATATCTTTATTGAAAGTCTAACTTTAATTCCCCCGCAATAAATTTTGCTGAGTTCCCCACAATTCATTTTGCCAACTGGCTACCACACTACTACTGTACCAATAAAATTTTCTAAGCAGGGAGGCTCAGGTCAGGTTGGGGAGCATGCACTGGTACAGTGCGTTGCTGTACCCACCACATGACGAAACACCTCGGGATCCAGGTTGGTGACTCCCCAGGCCGACACATGGTCCAGTCTCACTCTCCTGAAGTATCTTTTTTGCTCTCCAGGGCAGTGTTGTGAATAACGGCTCTTTGAAGGGAGCCAGATTTTATGGCTCTGATCTTTGTTATTTTTTTCTTAGAGGCTGAGGGTTACTAGGTTTATCTATGAAGTATCACTAAGATAACGATAGGGTAAGTTTTGGATCAGAGTTAGTGTCACGTCCTGCCCACCGCGTCTGCCTGACCCTCCTGTCTAATCCCTCACTTGGTCCTGATGAGCCATGCCTGATGCATGTTGCCCCACATTAGTCTATGTATTTAAATGCATGTTTCTCCTGTCCTTGCAAGTCTGGTAATTAACATCGCTCCTCCTATTAGCCCATGTCCTTCCTCATTATGGTCCTCTAATTTTGATCTATTGCTGTCCAATTATTCCCAGTCTGTTTGTTTAGCTTCAATTCAATAAAACCCCTTTTGTTCCATCAAAACACCAGCCCTCGAGTCCTTTGTCCCTCATAAGGTGACACTTAGACATCCCAGCAATACAATTTCATTTTGCATGTGTTGACTAGGTTTAGCAGCACTAAATTTATTGTATTTAATGTATTACCAGACCTAATGTCAATACCCTGCACTCTAAGCATTATAAAAGATGAAGCCATATCTTCTTGCTTTGTCAGTGAATTTACCTTCTGTATGAAATGTGTTATGTACATAAAGAAGTTGCCTTGCCTTGAATGCAATTCATGTAACCAAAACATTTTTTGATACAATTTCTGTCCGTTCTGCCTTCAGGAAACCTAACGCAACAATGTTTAACTATTGTGACTGATTTCTCATTGTTCACGTAAAGGAGAGTGGAGTGGCATGCAGTGAAATTTGGGCAAAATGATTAAAAGAGTATCTGTCAAGTATTCCTGTTGTTTATACCAAAGAGTCATTCATCCATTTTCCAAACCGCTTATCCTTCTGGGTCATGGGGAGTCCGGAGCCTATCCCAGAAGCAATGGGCACGAAGCAGGGAACAACCCAGGATGGGGGGCCAGCCCATTGCAGGGCACACTCATACACCATCCACTCACACATGCATTCCTACGGGCAATTTAGTAACTCCAATTAGCCTGAGCATGTCTTTGGACTATGGGGGGAAACTGGAGTACCCAGAGGAAACCCCACGACGACACAGGGAGAACATGCAAACTCCACAGACATGTAACCCAGGCAGAGACTCGGTTGTTTGGGACAATCCTCTCATTTTGATCTTTCGCGATCCAGTTTATTTCCAGTCTCTGTTTCTATAGCTTCAGTTCACTAAAACCCTTTTTGTTCAATCAATCAGCTGCAGGAGGAGGAAGTGGGCTGTTC
This sequence comes from Isichthys henryi, assembly GCA_026776945.1. Taxonomy (NCBI): domain Eukaryota; kingdom Metazoa; phylum Chordata; class Actinopteri; order Osteoglossiformes; family Mormyridae; genus Isichthys; species Isichthys henryi. Next base: position 10,359,714 of record JAODJX010000035.1, on the reverse strand, counting down.
CCTTGGCTGCCACCTTTCCTGCCCTAGTGCTTCCTGGGTCATGCCTATGGGAAACCGTAATCGTCCTGAGATGCTTGAGCCCATCCAGGCTCACACCCCAGAGAGGGCTGCTTTGCCTACAATCCTGGCTCCTGGCTATTCCATCTGCACTCCAGACTCCTAGCCCTGATAGGGCCACTTCATCCATGCTCCTGGCTCTGGGCAGAGCAAGGGCTGCTCTGCTTGCACTCCAGGCTCCTGGCCCAGAGACAGCCATTCCACCCGCGCTCCAGGCTCCTGGTTCCCGGCCCAAGAAGGGCCACATCGCACACGCCTGGCCCCACGGCAGCCGTGCCACCAGAATTTGACCCAGGTGTTCCGGCTGCTCCCTTTTCACCTCCAGGTGTCCCAGCTACTCCCTGCTCACCTCCAGGTGACCTGGCCTTGCCCCGCTCACCCCCAGGTATCTCAGCCTCACCCTGCTTCTTCATATCCCGCCAGCTCCCGCCCTATCTCCTCATGTTTTGCCGGCTCTGGCCCTGTCTCCTGATGTCCTGCCATTTCATCCAACCCTGGAGCCTTACCACCAAAGAGTTTTTTGGCTACTTTAAATATCAATTTAAAGTTATTATTAGGCTACTAAGGTACTATTAGGTTACTATTTTTTATTTATGTTATTTGTTATGTTGGTAACATTTCTTACTTCTAATGTATTTGTCCAGTTGCATGCAGACCAATTTTATGCTCCGTTCCATCTAAACTGAGAAATCAGAATTCCTAAGTTACTAGTCAGAAATTTCAACTGGAACGCTCCCTGAAGTTCCAACTTAGAAACCAAAGTATGCCTAAACCTCAGAATTCAAGATGGCTTCACGCTTCATCATCCAAAGTGAAAACTGTAGTTATGTACTGCTTATTAGCACTTATGTCTTATTTGTGTCTAATTAAATCGATTGTATTCACAGTACTGTCCAAATACTATCCATAGACATGCTGCTACAGTGTTTGTATGTGTAAAATACTGTGTAATGTGTTGTTATCAACTATATTACTAACAATGGCTAACAGCAAACCTACATAGAACTGGTGTTGTGAAATGGTTTTCAGACTTATTTTACTGAACACTCTTAACTCAGTGTAACGTCATTACCAGCTCCAATTTCTGACTTTCAAGGTAAATGGAATGCAGCATGACATGTGCGAGTCTGGAATGGCGCTACCATGCATAAGCAAGCACTTACAGAAACCTTTCCAACACCATCTCAATTTAAATCAGTCACCATCTCAATTTAAATCAAGTTTAGGCATACTTTGGATTCTATAACGTGAACAGATACCTAAACATGAGTATGTATATCTGTTTGGGTTCATCGTTCAGTACAATTTTGGTACAGCAGGGAAACAGAAATAGTTTTGAAATTGGTTTATTATTATAACTGCAAGCACAATTAGGAACATTTGTAAACCAAACATATGGCATTGGTTCTGCCTGTCTGAATAACAAAACTTAAAATTGTATTGTATACATTGTATTTTATTTATTTATATTTCTTATTTCTATTGTTTTATACTATTCTTATTGCTTTCTGTTATTTCCTATTTACTGTTATCTTCTGTTTTCTGCACTCTGCTGCACTGTCCACTTTGCTGCTGTATAACGCAAATTTCCCACCCGTGGGACTAATAAAGGCTATCTTAACTTATCTTATCTTATCTTATCTTAAAAGATGCTCATTTTGACAGTAAAAATAAATATGGAAAATAAATGAAAAGCTCAAAACTAAATCCCATGTTATCTGCTACAAAGTATGGTAGCTTCTCAGTATTGATAAGCACCCCTATAGACTTATGTTTTTTTCTTTTCTTTTTTGTCTGAATTTCCTAGCAAAGGCACCTTAAATGCCACAGGCAGACTAACTCGCAGAGGCAGTTTATGCCTCACTCCAGTCATATATACACTTGTATGACATCATCTCAAATGAGTTACCATGTTGGATGTGTTTCAAACAACATATCCAAATTTGGGGGGTACTTTGCTCATTATCATATTTCTGATGAACAATAAATGAATATGAAAATCAAAATTTATTTGATAAGACATTACAATAACAGCAGTAAACTCATATTTTGTACATTAGATTTGTCCGTGTGTTTGTAGATTTAGTTCTGCATATAGTGACTTGGACTTGGACTTGAGCAATGAGGATTTGCATATAGACGCAATCTTTCGTGACTTGTAACCTTACATAGACTTGGAATAGATACCATTAAAGCACCTATTTTAAAGGGAATCCCTCTGTAAGAAGAACAGAGATGTTGCATGCTCCCTGACTTTCCGCTTTGTCCTGCCCATCTTTATGAATGACTGTGTAGTTTGTGAAATGGACACAGAACTGCCTGCAGATGTTACTATCTGGGTGGTGTGTGGCTCTGCAAGTCCGGCTCTGTGCCACCATTGGGCTCTTGTGCAAGGCTGTTAACTTCAATTTCCCCAAGAAAACTGTTTGATCCTGCTTTCTCTGATTGTCATGCATACATTACTTTGGACAAAAACATTTACTAAATGTAGCCTCCATACCATTGCTGGTGATAGATTTTCTGCTGCATATTGCTTGTGGGTGTTGTGTGGCTCCATAGGTGAGGATTTTGTGCCTGTTATCAGAAGGTCATCAGTTCAAATCCCATGGTCAGCAGAATGATGCCACTGTTGGACTCCTGAGCAAGGCCCTTAAACCCAGTTGCTCCAAGGAAGCTAGATGCTGATCAATCCTGTTCTGTGACCCCCACGTTTGCTCTAAGCTGTCTGTGTGTCTCATGGAGAGCAATATGGGACAGATATTTTGTAGAGAGTAATATGGACAATTCCCGCGCTTTTCATTTGTAATCAGTATCATGTCCACCAATGTTGGCTTCATCATCGGTGTCATCTGAGCCCCTTCTCCACTCACCTTGTCCCATGGGGAAACTGGCTTACATGACAGCAGGTCTGGGTAGAATCTATACCATAAGTGCAGTAATGGAGAGATTAAATAACACATACGTAACTTTTATGTGTAGCTGTTTTTGCATCCTGTTGTGCCATCAGATGATTGACGTTCCTGGAGTGGCAGTGTTCAAGTTCTTTGAGAATTACCAACGAAATTGCTTTCCCTGCTATGAGATACCTGCTCTTACTGGCAGTGAAGTGAAACCTCCATCTCTCCAATGGTCAGTGAGCAGTACGGAGCAGCATAATTAGTGCTGGCAGGGAAGTGGGAGCATAGGGCCCCACAGAGCTGAAGGTACACTATTGCCAGCTGAATGAGCTTATATTTCTCATTTTCCTTTAGCTTCTAAGACTCCTGTATTAGATCTTACACAGGCAGCACTAAAGGAATATTGCCAAAAATCCCATTATGATGGTTTTTAAGTACCTGTGTTTTCTAAACCTCTTCTGGCCTGACCAACTCCAGCAGCAGCTACATGTGCTACCTGTAACATAGCTCACAAAGCTGCATTCTGGAAAATTCCTGTAATTGACTATCTCTTATTGCAATCCATTACCATTCTACTGGTGGACTTTCATGATTTAACATTTTAGTTTGATTTTTAAACTCCCTCCTACCCTGTACTGGATAAGAGGTTAAAATATGAAATATGCTTCTTGCGCAATTCACACCTTAGCAATGCTTCCATTTCATTGAATTTTGATCCTGTATGAAAACTAGAAAATGTAGGTGTCCTGGGGACCATCACATTTGAGCCTAGTCTTTCTGTGGACATTCCTGCGACTGCTAGGGAATCCACTGCCTATGCCAGAAAGATTTATATGCCATTATAGACCATCCATCCATCCATCCATTTTCCAAACCGCTTATCCTACTGAGTCGTGTGGGGTCCGGAGCATATCCCGGAAGCAATGGGCACGAGGCAGGGAACAACCCAGGATGGGGGGCCAGCCCATCACAGGGCACACTCGCACACCATTCGCTCGCACATGCACTCCTATAGGCAATTTACCAACTCCAATTAGCCTCAGCATGTCTTTGGACTCTGGGGGGAAACCAGAGTACCCAGAGGAAACCCCACAATGACATGGGGAGAACATGCAAACTCCACACACACGTGACCCAGGCGGAGACTCAAACCCAGGTCCCAGAGGTGTGAGGCGACAGTGCTAACCACTGCACCACCATGCCACCCATTGTGCATTTCCCACAACTAATTCCCAAATAGCCTCTAATTTGCATTCTAATTTGCATCCTCTAATTTAACATTCAAAATTCATTCTTCCACATACATGCTAAAGGTTTTCACAATGTTAATGTCTAAACACATAATGTTGATGACTGTATGTCTGACTGTCTACATTTAAACTGAGACTTTTTTCTAGCTACTCAAACTGACTGAATGGCAGAACATTCCAGATCTGAAAAAGAAGGAACGAGCAAACAGTTGGCTTCTCTGCATGTCCACTCTTATTTGTTGAATGAGATGTGCCTGTAGTGTAATGTCTACATGTTTGTTTTATTACGTATTGAACTGGCTATTCAATTGTTACTGATGACATTGTTTTGCTTATTTTGATACTTATATGGTTTTTGCTGAATTTGCAACCCACAAGCACGCTATCTAATTTGAATTTCTAAGTATCTTTTGCCGAGTAAGCCTGTAACCTTGGTGCATTTGTGATGGGAAAAGTTATATCAATCAAAATGGAAGATGTGTCCAGCTATTTCACATAGAAATGTAGTAAAAAGGCACACTTTGTGATACACACAATCTACCAAAATATCTTATGTATTTGATGTGCATAAATCGGTGGCAAATTAAAAGAAACATAGATTCTGATCGTGAATACGATGTGATGTATTTGCCATGCTGTCCATCTCATAGGACGAAAGCATCTCCTAAATAATTGTGAATGTCTGAAGTCTTGTAATTCCAAGTAATTCTTGGATAAATAAAGCTTTCAGCCTGCAGAGTGAGAATATTTTCAGGCATACTCGTAAGGCTAATTTATCGTCATTAAAAGACCAGTTAAGAATATAAAGCCTGCAATAATGATTTATTCAACCTGTACATCAGTACAGGAACTGAATTGAGGAAAAGCATTTCCTCCATGACTACTCCTAATCTTTGCATTGTCTCCGTATCATAGCAGGGAAGTTCCTTCCCTTCCCATCTGTTACTACGGCTTTGGAACGAACAAATTTCCCGAGCTACAGGAGACAGGAGATGGCAGGAGCAGCAGAGATTTATTACTGGTAAAATAATAATGTGCCACGAAGTCTGTGCCTTATCACGCTTCTCAGATTGAATATGAATGCCTGACAATAAGTGTGGTTGCTCTGGTGAAGGGAAATGATCCCCAGGGCTCCTAAATCAGCGGCTCTTCTCCTGAAGGCCGTCCTCCCGCTCAGTGCCGCATAATCAGCGGGCCAGATGCAGAGGTTGTAATGTTATGAGACCACAAAGCTGGAGGTTTTCTCATAAAATGACATTTGGCAGGAGCATTGCTTTGACCCTAATCTCTACTGTAAATTTATGATAATTGATTCATTCAATTCAGAAACCAAGCGTGACGGTTCTTCTGATTTTCATTATGTGGGGTTCACATTACTCCTAATGCGCTTTTCATCATTGAAGTCTGTATCACAAAAATAAGATCACAGACATATTTTTAACCTTATAATTTAATAGAATTAGGATGAGCCAAGTGTATCAAACAGAATGTGATTAAATGGTATTTTACGGCCCTGCAGCCTTGACCAGAATAAGCAGTTAGACAATGGATGGATACATAGATGGATTTAAGTCTATCTTAACCAGTTGACCCTGAAACAGCTTGAGGTCCAGCACTTTGGGGCAGATTCATTCAAAATTGTCGTGGGTTACACATGAATAAATCCATGTTTGTAAAGGTTTCTGTATTTACTGTGCACTTCTCGCCTCAGTGCCTCATTTTTTTTTTTTTTTTATAAGGAATTAATAACTATATTCTTCATGCAGATTTAGTATACAGAGAAGCTGAAAAAAAAACAGAAAATAGCTAATTTTCCCCAGACAGTAAGGCCTATAAGCCTTAAAGTGTAATAATCGTTGGTTTTCAGCCACATCCTGGTGCTCAAGGATCCTGCTGGGTGCTGGGACTCTTCCCCTCACATGGCTGGTTGGGATTGGCATCAGGTTTTGCTTTTGACAGCATCGTCCACTTGCAGAGAGGGAAAGCTTCAGAGCTCTTTTGCTCTTTCTGTATTTTCCCCCATTGTGCATTTGCATCTTCAAAATCCCACTGGCGGGGGGGGGGGGAAATGGATTCACACACACTCTAGATACAATTTGCATGCTAAAAACAGACTAGCACAGGTAAGACAGACATCATTGATATCTGGGACTCCTGGTGAGGTAGCTGGTACGCAAGCTGTCTTTTCCACCATAAACCCATCAGAAAATCATACCAAACTAACTTTTAAAAATCAAATTATTCTTTGCATAATATACTCTAGTATAAGGCCAAATAGGAAAATTACATCATTGACTTACATTAATTACATTATTAACAAATGAGAAAGTCAAATTTTCTTTATTTGGCTTTCCGTATTTTGTTTTAGGTCAGTTATGAGAGTTATGAGGTGCAGAAAATAACACAAAAATTTTCTGTACGATTCTATGCACCCTGTGTTGTCATTTGACAGTTCAAGCACTAGTTGTGTCATATAAAACAGTAGATAGCAAATCAGATGGTCCAAACATGAAAGCTGCACATGAGTAGCAGGGACCATTTGATCAGCTAAGGTAAACATTTCTGTTCCACGAGAATTAGGCATTTTACTGAAAATAGTTTCTGAAGCTGCACTGTGAAGTGCTTCCCCTGAATGACCAATACCGCAGAACGGCTGGGCATCCCCACCGTTTAATCGCAGATCTTTAACAGCAGAACAATTCAGCCACAGTACAAATTTCTTGCTTCTATCCCTAACTCCCCATTTCATTATAACAAGTTCAGAAACAATCCAGAGCTAATTCCACACTGTTCACAGGTGAATGGAAAGCAAAGGAGCTTGGGATCAGAGAGAAACATTTCAGAAGATTTCAAAATGCACACTGAAATACAGAACTTGCTTTCAAATGTCATTATTTATACATAACATGCAAATTCTTCATCACAATCATTTATCCCTGCTAGTGAACCATTCGCAGTGTTTGCACTTTACACTGTAAATGATAAATTCACAATCTCTTTCGAGGGCATTTTCTCCACACAATCAACTGTTTTCCTCATCACATGACCTTCCTGTAAAATAGATCGTAAAGCCCAAAACTGACAAGTCACTGACTCCTCAAGAGCACTCAATGCAGACAGAGAAATACAATGCTTCAATTTTAGTCACTCCTTAGATGTCAGTGGTTACACATTATGCAAAAGTAAAACTAGCTTACATAATGAACTTGATCTTAAAGTCCAAGCTAAAGGTTAGGTACTTAGATATGTATTACAGTTGAGCCATTTCCATACTCAAACCTTTGGAACTGTTGTGCACATAGGCGAGTGCATATTAAGCCCTTTACTTATATGATTAAACAATTCTGATTTTCAGTGATCTGCACATTTCATTTCATTTAAACTGGCTAATTTCCCTTGCGGTTATTGCAGAGAAGCTACTTGCTGGAGCATGTACGATACAGAGCCTCCCGAGACCCAAACTCGTGACCCTAGGGTACAATACCCTGCATTCTTACCCCCACCACACCAACTAGAAGGAAACGATGATTATTAGAAGACTTTCCTAATAATGAAATGCCTGACAGAAGGTTTCCGGATACAGCTCTTTCACACACATTAATGGGAACATTCACTTTTTCCTGTTTAGCTTATTGTTTAAAGCACAATAGTATTTGTTCTATGACGTTCCCCTTTGTTTTAGCCTCAGTGGTGTTTGCTGCCGATTGCTTTTTCCAGGAACGGGGGGATGGCCCAAAGCCACAGTGCAACAGTTGCCCTACACAACAGATCTCAGAGGTTTAGTACATCTGCATTTACCATACCTCAGAGCTATCTAATATAGCTCCCTGTGTATCATTTACTGACATTTCAGCATAAACATGCTACAGTTACAGCCACATTTATAGGCTACCAAGAGTATACCATACACCAAAGATAGCCGCAAACTATATTAATGGAATCTAAGTCATTTTAGCAACAAAAAGTCGTATGGGTGGTGATGCTGCAGTGATCACCGTTTTGCCGCACAACCAAATTAAATCATTATTAAAACAGAAAATCAGCAGGGTATAGAGCAGCAAGCAACCATAAGCTCAAAATCTGCACAGCACTTCCACCTACTGAAACAATGTGGAATTGCAACTTTGGAAGTTCTCTACACAAAAACTTACCATGCTAAGATACTATTTAGATTAACATAAAAGCTATGCTAGTGCACTTTAATGAAATGTTAATCACTGGCTTTAAGCGTGCTCTGAGACAGAATAAGGGACAATGTTATTGGGGTCAATGGTGCTGACCTCCAGGTCGGAGCTGACAGATGACGTGTCTGAGGAGCCGTCAGAGGACCGCGGACTGTCCACTCTCACCACCCTAATCCTCCTCAGGGTCTGACTCCCACACTGACCTTCCCTGGAAATCTTCACTTCTTTCAAACAAATCTGGAATGCAAATATTTTTGGATGAAATGTATGTTCAATATCTACACTGTGACATCACCAGTTTAGTTCATCATCTAAAAAAAAGCATTTTATTTTGCATAATAGCAAAGAGAAGCCTTTCCCCTGCCCTGACAGAGAAAACCTTTCTTGGTGGTGGAATGGTCACATCAATATATTGTCCGACTTCACTCTTGTTTGGAGTTCTATTGCTTGATAGATCCTGAAGAGGAGTGTGACTTAATCCCTTACAGAAAGGCAAAGAGAAGAAGGGCTGTTCAAAGCATTTGTTAGCTGGTAACGTGAGATCAAGAACACGCAGGAGAATGAGGCAAAGACCAAGCTTCTGGACCAATACAGTAATCAGGTGAAAGCGGCGAGACAGTAGGGTTGGGGGAGATGGGGGGGGATGATGGGGGGTCAGGGTGCTGTTTGCTGCGTACTCGCTGGCTTGCTGAGGCTGCTGTTCTGGGCCAGCTTGGGGCAGAGTTCCCCAGTAGGGCTTGTGTCTCCGCAGAATTCAATTTGGGATATTGGCTTAAAGATTTCCATCCTACCCACCTCCTGTAGCAGGACAGCGTAACAATCTGGAGTGCCAGGATTAAACAAAATACAACATATAACGTTTTCAGCCAAGATCGTCAATTTTATATTTCGACAACAGAGCATGAAATAACACAGTAAATACTAATTTATGAAATACTATGATTGTTCCAAAACAAGGGTTTCATATCATTTACTTATGTCAGTGGTTGTTTGTATCAGACCAAATTTTCTTTTCAGAACTGTAGGTCAGGCCCATTGCCAGAAGTCACGTTACTGTCCCCCAAAGACCATACGGCACTCAAAAGCATCACATAGTGGAAGGATACAGTGATATCAAAGGCCGCACATCCAGCAGCAGTCAGTATCCAAGGCATTGCCTTCAAGACAGGCTCCAGATGAGTGTCATAGAGGAGGACTGCAGAGGCATACAGTACACTGGCCAGGACACACAGCACTCCAGAAGCAATTTCAATGGTCGAGCAGGTCATCCCTCGGTACTAAAAAGCCATCAGACAGCACTGTATGCACCTGACCACCTGAATGTCTAAATCAGTGTTTACCAATCTGGTCCTTGGGAATCCACAGACAATCCATGTTTTTGCTCTCTCCCAGCTCCAGCGAAGAAAAAAAAAAAAAATTGGACTGTCTGGCAAGGACCAGGCTGGGAAACACTGATCTAAATGTGACTGAGGGTCCCACTTTCCAATAAGACTACCCTTATAAATGGTTTATGAATGTTTTGTAATCAGGTTCTTAGTTAAGCTGTAACAATCTGTAAATCATCAAAACACTTATAAAGAAGATATAACCTTTCTTAAAAATAAATAAATAAATAAATAAATAAGTAGGGCTCATCAGTATCACATCAATATTATATCTCGCATGTGCAATAATCACCAATCACATGAGACTAAACATTGGCCCGGAGGGCAGCTTTTCGGTACAATACAGACGTTTATTTACACTCAAAATCACAATTTAAGCAGATTAGTAGTACACCTAAAATAGAGAAGAGACATATCGACAACCACACCACCTTTTAAAAGAGGAGATACTGTGGTTAAACAAGGTAAAAGATGTTAGTGGTGAGGCAGTACTTTTTGCAGAATAAAGTATGACACGTTTTCTTTGTGTAAATATGGTTGTCATTTTAGTTCACGAATTATTTTCCTTTAATTAGTTTCCATTTTCATTTCAGTTTTAATTTACGATAACGACACTGGTCCCAAGTCCATCGTGCTCAAACTTACACACTGGCACCGTCAGTCAACGTAGAATAAGCCCAGATTTTAGCCTTCACATTTTCACAAACCCAAGTTTATTCGATAAAGATTCAAATGTAGCATAAGACAATTTTATGGCCTTAATAATTAATGTATTTAGCAGATACAAGGACAAAACATATTAAAAGAATATCCGTTCTAATTATTTAACAAACATGAACAGACAGCCCTTAGGCTGGTTTTTCCTTCTCTAGCGGTTCAGCCATCATCCAGAATAGTGCGTGTGCGTTTCCTCTTCAGGTGCTCCTGCGTAGCGCTAGTGCCACTATATGGCATGCCATCGCACTTTTCACGGTGTAAAACCGCCTATACCTTTTGTGATAATTTTAAGTACTATCATAATTACGCAGTGATATTAAATGAAAACATTTGTTAGAATGGACTGAAGCGTTGTAGAAATCACGATTTAAAACATTCATGTCGATGCATTTTCAGCGTTGACGTCGTTAACTACAAGGACTAATCACGGCAGCCCTAATTTTATGACACCCAAAGTTTAGTAATCAGTATAAATTTGTTTTATCGTAAGGTTCAATAAATGTGTTGGACTTTAAACTGCAAGAAGTACTGCCACCCCACCTACAACTTTTCACATAAAAACATAAGAAATTCTGCCATTCGGTCCATCTCTCTCGTTTGGGGAAAACTCAATTAATAGCTCAGTTGTTAAAATCTTATCTAGCTCTGATTTAAAAGTTTTCGAGTGGGACATACAAGCATTAATATACACACTGAGGTCTTTATCATAATCAGCTACCTTTATTTCAGTGGAACCCATAAAATATTTGTACTTCAAACAAATATTTCTGCTCCCTGCATGGATTACCTTACATTTGTCTACATTAACTTTCATCTGCCAGGTGTTAGTCCAGTCACTAATTAAATCAAGATCCCACTGTAGCCTCTGTGTTGCCAGTTCAGTAGCTGCTACACCACCCACCTTGGTGTTGTTTGCAAATTTAACCAGTTTGCTGTATATACAGTACTGGTTTCAATATCGTTAATGTAAATTAGAAATAGTGGTCTTAAAATTGAACCCTGCGGAAACCCACTATGAATGCAGGACCACTGTGACATTGTGCCTCAAATAACTACTCGCTACTTCTTGTCAGTTAACCAGTTTTCAATCTAAGCTGCTACAGTTCCTAAATTCCCTGCTGCTTTGAGTTTAAGTAGAAACTGTTTGTGGGGGCAACATCAAAGGCCTTCTGGAAATCTAAGTAGATCACATCGTAGACCTTTTTGTGATCAATTTCCCTTGTAGCTTCCTTAAAGATCTCAAGCAGATTAGTTAAACAGGATCTACCTCTCTCTGGCTATCCCTTAGAATGTTATTTGAATTCAGGTAATCTACCATTTTCAATTGCATTATAGCTTCCATTACCAGTTATGCAAGTTAAACTAACTGGCCTACAGTTTGATGGATTACTTCTATCCCCTTTTTTGAACATGGATGTTTTATTAGCATACTTCCAATCAGAAGGTACCACACCAGCAGATAAGGATTTCTGAAATAGTAAAGTTAAAGGTCAGCAAATAATATCCCTTATCTCTTAAAACCACAGGTACAGTAAGATGCCATCAGGGGCCTGTGACATTTATTTTGAGCTTAGCTAGGCTTTGTAACACAGCAGGTTCAGTTATTCTGATTTTCTAATTTAGTGCTTAGTTGTCATTGCTGACACACCACAGCACACAGTGCACAATAATAAAATGTGTTCTCTTCATTTAACCCATACATGACAATGTGATATAGCAGGGGGCATTTAATTCAGCACCCAAGGAGCAGTGCTTGGGGGAAGTACCTTGTTCAGGGTACCTCAGTGGTGCCTGGTCGGGGATTTGAACCTGCAATCTTTCAATTATGAGTGTGCTTCCCTAACCATTAAGCCACAACAGGTGGGCATATATTACTCAATACATATATTAGTCAAAGACGATGCTGAATCAGTAATAAGAGCCGATAAGTTATCGTGTCCTCTACAGTGAATACCCGTGTAAAGCAATCATTGAACTCATTAACTATATCAATTTCATTTTAAATTATAAGACCCTTACTATCTGCAGATAAGTGCTTTCTGCTTTGAGCGCTCTTTTGCAGTTAAAATACTGGAAGAAACTTTTGATGTGATCCTTAGGCTCCAGTGCAATCTTCCTTTCAACATTCCTGTTAGTGAGTCTAGTATTTTTAACTCAACCTGTAGACTTAGATACTTTACTCTGAAATCATCAGTTATTTTCCTTTTGTGGAACAGAGACCTTTTCCTGTTGACTTTATTCTTAATTTTCTTAGTAAACCACCTTGGTTGCAGTCTCTTTATTTTTTTATTTTTACTGGAAACAGGTATGAAGTCCTCTTGCACTTGCAACAATGTGCTTTTAAAAATTCCCATGCCTCTTCAACAGTTTTGCTGTTTAACTTCATCCAGTTTACAGTTTCTAGTTTCAGTCTCACACCTTTAAACTTAGCCTTCCTAACTGTGTTTTCTAAATTCTAATTTTCCAATCTTATCCTGGTTTTACCCAGAATGGCTTATCCCTTAGTAGGGGTTTTAACAAAATGATCAAAAAGCAATTCTATACCAATTCCACCATCTTAGGTTTATTTACAGTAGAGCCAGAGACCCACTGTATCCCAGGTAAATTAGTATCACCAAGAACTACCACATTTTTATTTCTCACAATCCTGATATCGTTGTCCAACATCCTGCTTTCCTCTGCAGCTACATTAGGTGTTCTGTAACAAACACTTACAATTAGACCATTTAAGTTTTTAGCATGTAGTTTTACCCAATTAGCTTCTGGACTTTTATTTTTATCAGTGATCTCCCTTGGCTGCAAATTCTTTTACGTACACTGCAACACCACCTCCCTTCTTGCCTATCCGGTCCCTACTGAACAACGTGTAACCATCTATATATTATACTTCTCCATCACTGTCACTCAACCATGTTTCTGTTATTCCTATAATGTCAGAAGAGTCTGATTAAATAAAAGCCTCTAAATCATGAATTTTGTTTCTATTACTTCTAGCATTTAAGTACAGACAGCAAATGGTAGGCCTTTTACAGTGCCCACTTTCATTATTATTTGGGGCTTACCCATCTCCCCCCACCTATATTCTTATCTAACCACCCTGGCCCCCCAAGTCCCTAATTTAAACACTCCTCTCAACTACTCTACACATACGTCTCCCCAATACACTGGTTCCCATCTGGTTCAGAAGGTCCCACCAGTCCTCCGGTGTCCCTGAACCCATCTTTCCTACACCACCCTTTTAGCCACGCGATTAATCTCCTTATCTCAGCTAAGCTTGCCTGGCTTGCACGTGGTACGGGAAGTATTCTAGAAAATACCACTGTGGACGTTTTGCTTCTAAGTTTATACGCGACTTCTATAAATTTTTCCTACAGAACAGCCCTCCTACCCTTACCTATGTCGTTAGTGCCAACATGCACCACGACCACTGGATCCATCCCGACTGGGGCCATGTGCACATGATCCCGAAGGTCCCCCTACCTGGGCACAAGGCAGACAAGACACCGTACAGGGTATCACACTTGCAAACATAACTGTCTACACCTCTAATAATTGAATTCCCCGCTACCACAACCTCTCTCTTCCTAGGGGGAGGGGGCTCCTTGGTGCCCAAGGGCCCACCTGTTTCCCCAGTCTCTTCCAGCTCTAAAGGTAGAAGCACCTGAAAGCAGTTTGACACAGTCAGTGCAGGTGATGCCACCTCTGTATAATTCGCACACCCTTTCTTACGTCTATGACCTACGGTCACCCAGCTCTCTCAACTTCTGTTCTTCATTTTCCCCCCTCCCCACTTGTAGTGTTAAAGGCATAATAACCATCTCTTCTATCTCCATGTTGTGTCGGATAAGGGCCAGTTGCTCCTCAAGGTTACGAACCTTGACTGAGTGAGTCCACCAGCTGATATCACTCACAGAAGAAGTCCAACTGGACGCAAGCATCCAGGGGGCCAAACATCATGCAAATAGTTATGAGACCAGCTCAGTGTTCTCACTATAACACCATCCCTTATGCCCAGCTCAGTATATTTATATATATTTTTAATTGATTTAATTAATGGGTAGTTAATACAATAAAACACTAACACTTACGTTAAAACTGAACTTTTTAATTATCTGATAATTAGAACAGCTTTGAAGCACTACCACATTCCAGACCACATCAAGGGGATGATCAGCACATACTTGGGAGGGATCAAGCTTCGTATCAAGACCATAGACTACATCACACAGTGGCAGCACCTTGAGAAAGAGATTGGGTGAGACAGTACCTCCGGTGACAGTCTCACCCAATCTGTTTATCAAGGGTATGAACCTTATCATTACAGAAGCGGAGAAGGTAACTAGAGGTCCAACTATGGACTCTGGTGCCCAACAACCAGCGATAAGGCGCTTCATGGATGATCTAACAATCACAACATCCTCCCATGTGCAGACAAGGTGGGTTCTAACCAAGCTCGATGAGATGGCAACCAGCGCTAGGATGACGTTCATGCCAAGAAAGTCAAGGAGTATGATTATCAGGAAAGGCAACATCACAGACAGGTTTAATCTGCTCATACAAGGCGAGGTCATTCCATCCATTAAGGTTAATCCCATTGAGTGTCTGGGGAAGTGGTATGATGAGTCACTGAAGGACAGAAATAACATCCACAGCACTGAGAAGCAAGTGGAAGGATGGCTGAAGAACATAGAGAAATTCAGACTCCCTGGAAAATTTAAGGCATGACTATACCAACACGGCCTGCTACCCAGACTGATGTGGCTGATTATGGTGTACAAAGTCCCACTAACAGCAGCAGAAGGAGTGGAACGAAAGATCAACAAGCACCTCAGGCAGTGGCTTGGAGTTCCTCCAAGCTTCACATCAGTCGGGCTGTACATCAGATCTGGACAGCTACAACTACCTCTGTCATCCCTCGTTGATGAAATCAGGGTGGCAAAGTGCAAGGTTGCCATGACCCTCAGGGACTCGAGAGACAACAAGGTCCGGGAAGCAGGGTAAAGACCAGATCAGGCCGGAAGTGGGAGGCCTCTTCAGCACTGGCCCAAGTGGAAGAAAATCAAAAGCTCAAAGACATCATCGGAGCACCTTGCATAGGCAGATAAGGTCTGGGGATGACCCACTTCCAAAAGTGGGGAAAAGCCAATCCAAGGGAGAGGAGATCCATGGTCCAGGCAGAAAGAAGAATCTTAGAGGAGGAGCGGAGGAAGGCGAAAGCGGTGGAGCTAAGTTCCCAGGGAGCCTGGACAAGGTGGGAACTCCCGAAGAGGATGCTGACATGGCCAGACCTATGGAGACTCGAGCCATTCCAGATTTCCTTCTTGCTGAGGGCCGTCTACAACACCCTACCAACCCCTGCGAACCTGCACAGATGGGGCATGAGAGACGACCCAATGTGCAAGCTCTGCGGGAAAAATGAAACCATGGCACACATCCTGTCAAGGTGCAAGATCGCTCTGTCCCAAGGCAGATACAGGTGGCACCATGACAAAGTGTTAGCCGTGCTCGCTGACTTTCTGGAGCAGGCAAGAACCCGGAAACGCCAACCCACGGGCAGGCCACCACCTGCCATCCAATTTGTCAAGGAGAGAGCAAAGCCGGCAATTCCCACTAACATCAGGGCTAGTCTCCTGCACTCAGCTCAAGTGTGGGAGCTAAGGGTAGACCTAAAGAGAAGGCTCCAGTTCCCGGATGTCATCCACACAACCTTACAGTCAGAGGCAGTCCTGTTCGCCACTGAAAAGAAAAAGATCATCCTTGTGGAGCTCACTGTGCCATGGGAGGGGAGAGTGTGAAGAGGCATTCGAGAGGAAATGAGAGTGCTATAGAGATCTGGTGCAGGACTGCAGGGACAAAGGATGGCAGACATGATTCTACCCTATTGAGAATGAACTGGGAAGCCTCTGCACCCTATCAGCCTGGAAGATGCTAACAGCTGTGGTACTGACAGGAAGAAGGCGGTACGAAGACTGGGGGAGGCGACGGAGAGAGCCTCCTGTTGGATATGGAGCAGGAGAGAGGTGGCAAGCTGGCAGCCAGGAGGGAGTGAGTAGTGACGAAGAGGTAAAGCATCACAAGAGGTACATAGGCACTGATAGGGTCAGAGAGATAAAAACCATAATTAATAATAAGTCAATAATAACCAAATGAACTATTAATTACCAATAACTTCCTACTGGACCATGTAAAGCAAAGTAAAGGGAAGTTGCTCTTGAGAAGTCACAGCTAGCAGGTTACTGCAGGAGCGGGAAAAAAAGTGGAAAATGTCCTCCCGGCCCTCTGGAGCAACTGTCCTTTTCCGATGCTAGTTAACGTTACCTATGTTAGATACTACTACCCTATGGGTCTTTGTTGCGAAGTTACATGGACAGAAAACACTGCTCACCTGACACCCGCAACTGCACCTCCTGTTGGCAACACTCGCACTGTTTCAAGGACAGACAAGCGCACACGCAGATCAAAATAAACAAACAAACAGCCACCCACGTAAACCGTATTAGCAGACAAACACACAAATACACTCACAAACAATCCCAAAACAACTGCAGCAACACCGCGTCAACACTACTCTCTCATTTCAGCAATTCCAGCAGCTTCTGCACCACCTTGTTTATCCATAAGACCTCCTCTTTTAAAAGATGTTGTTGCTGCTGGGCTGTTCCGATCCAATGCTCTATTAACAAGTTACAATTAAAAAGTAGCCACTTACTGGAAAGTGGCACCCGTTTGAGTCCACAAGACAGCTGAAACAGGAATATACTGACCAGCTCTCCATCACTAACTCTCCCAGGACAGGGAAGCTGTTAGGGTTACCGGGGTACTCACTGCTTCAGTTACAGCAGGAAGCTTGGAGGTCCAGCCAATGATGCAGGAAAGCAGACCCAGAGTGTAACCCAGGATTTCTCCATTGTCCTGCTCCAGGAGGGAAGTATGATATGATGATGAAGTGATAAATATCACAGCGCAAATGAAGCATAGTCCCATCAGGAACTGCCACCATGGGGTCTCCACAAGATAGCAGCACTCATTCACATTAATTTATTTAGCAGATACTTTTATCCAAAGCAAAATGCTGGTAAGGTTTGAGAACAGGGTCAGGCAGTCCCTCAAGCAACTGGGGTCCAAAGGACTTGCTTAAAATTGTTATGCTGACCACAGGTCATGAGCCAGCAACCTTCTGTACACAAACACAGCATCCTACTCACCTGTGGAGATATTCCAAGAAGGCGTCTCTGTGGCTGAGCTTCAGCCAAAGGGCCACAGGTCACACGAGGCCACAAGAAGAGCCATGCTCCCAGAACCATGGGAAAGCACACGATCAGGAAACTTTGCCCATGTTTCTTCTTTATCACCACTTTAATCCTTCTGGCTAAGGCAAGGATGCAAGGGAGTTAGGAGAGTCATCTTTGACAAAGACAGACACAGCAACCAAAAGAAGAAAATATGTTAGAAAAGTGGATTGAAACCTCCACATACTTTAATTTGGCCGACACTTTTCTCCAAAACAATGTTCAAGTTGCATTGCAAACATACGTGTTGTCAAGCTGTCAGCAAGACATAAGTGAAACTAGGCTGAGCTTCCAATAAGTAATAAATAAGTGTAAAGTACTATTGGAGCAAAACGTATAAAACAGAACCATAGCAAGAATATTAGAGAACTATTAAAATCAAAGCGAAGCACAAAAAACATTCAGGACATGAAGATGACCAGCTATGAGCTAATAAGAAAGTAAGTAGGTAAGTAAAATTATTTAAAAGCACTTTAAAACCAACCTTTATTGACCAAAGTGCTGTACAAAGTAAAACAACAAATAATTAAAATAGACACACACACACATATAAACAGACAAACCACTTAAAAATTCACATATCAGAGAAGAGATGAGCAGCCAGAGTAGTAATTAAGATGTTCCCGTAAAAGACGGTCTTGAGGAGTTACTATTACAATGTATCACTACTTCAGCAATGATGGCATAATACTGTGGCATCTCCACCAGATTTAAACATAATGTGACAGCAGATCTATTAGCTTTACATATTTAAGAAAACATTTTGCACCATAAACAGTATCTACAACTGTAAATACAGGTGCCTTTCATAACTCACCACTCTTTGAATGTTTGCAGAGGCAAACGGGAATGTATAAAAACACGAAACGAACAATATCCAATCCTGTCATGAATACACCCATCACCATCTGGCACGCAGAATGAAAAATGCAAAGAGAAATAGCACGTTAGCCATCATACTTCCAGATCCCCTATGGTCGAAAATAAAAACAGATTGGAAATTCAAATTTTCTTTAACACTGCTAAGCTGACAAAAGTAGATGGAAATGGAAACTGTAGATAGAAATAAGGTTAAACATATACTGTTTTCAAACCAAAATAGGCACTTAATGAACACTGTCAAAGCTAACACTTTACCAGCACAACACGCCTACAACAAACTGCACGTGAAGCCACGATAAACTATACATTTTGATATGAATAGGAAGTTAAATAATGACGTCCTGTCACCTTAAAGCAGGTTAAACAGTAACAATAAATTTCACGTACTATAAATCTATTCACTAACAGGATACGATAATGCATTTTTTAAAGCAAGTATATTAAGAAAGAGAGCCCTGCATGATACCTGCATGAGCAGCTGGTTAGAGAGCAGAGCCCCAACGGCGCCGCTTAAGTTCCCAAGCAGGCAGTAAAGGGCGCAGGCGGCCGTGGCTGCGGAGCCGCTGCGCTTCGCCGCACAGTCCTTACAAATCAGCCTAACGCGAACGGGAAAAATCAATCCGAGGACTGCTTTGCATAATTCTTAGATTACAGTTTATGCAAATATATGTCAAACGACATACTCTATTTATTTACTTAAATTATTGAGAAAAGGAAGAAAACGTGGTTACTTACAGAAAATACGCAATTGCTAGAAGTATCGCAGATAAACAACATAATACAGCAGGTACGCAAAAAAGCGGCTCAAAAAAGCATGGTGTTGTAAATTCAGGGCCGAGCCATGAAGTCCAGCCAAGGAAATATCTCATTGTCGTATTTGGTATTTCAATAGACTGCTTTAGGTGTTCCATCTTAAAGCATCATAATTTAAACAGATGCAAGCAAAATATCATAAACGCAACTCGAGTTCAAGGCACCTTAATCGACACTAGAAACATGTGACCAATGAGGTTAAAGTTACATTGCAAATGAAGCCGGTCAGGTGGCTTTCCAGATGGCCTGTACAATTATCTAAAACAAACAAGTTATCTGCAACATTTATTAAATAAATACACTATACAGGATTGACGCTCTAAATAACGTACGTTTCTTTGTGTTAACTACTGATCTCGGTACAGGAAACTTTCAAGAAAAATAGGTACTTCCAAAACATCGCAGAGAAACTGGCACAAACTGTGGATCAGTTTAGGGGATAGTTTGTTTGTAACCCAATATTAAATTAAAGTAAATTATGAAAACCTATTGAAAACCTATACTGTACGCATACAACATTTGGAAAAAAAGTCTTCCCAAGGAGAAAATAATATTTTTTTAACAGACTGTAATGGTTTGCAATCATATGCAAATGGACTAATTGAACGGCTTTGTATATATCTTGTATTTGGACGGCATTTATAGAGCCGCGAGAAAAAGCATAGCAGTTTTCGTTTCACTCATTTCTCAATGTACGGGTGTGCGTCTGTGAATAATAATAATATAATTATATGATAATAATATATATATATGTTTGTGTATGTATATATGTGTGTGCATACATATATACATACACACACACTGTCCTAGCAGTGCATTTCACACCTGCACTCGTTTCCCATTCCTTTCAAGGTCACTTGATGTCATCCTACGATTCATGAGAAATTTTGAACCTCCAAACAACCTGCTGCTCAGCAGAACGACGATTAAACCAGGCTTTAAATATGCAAATTTGTTTTCATATATAAACTGATCTCTTACCTTTTTTCGCGGCTGTAGGATTTATTAGTACTGTATAACCTTGAGTCTTAGTGCTGAAAGTGCTAATCGGAAACAAGAGCCTACCTGATTTAATCAAAAAACGATAAAGCACAAGAATCTAAATAACGTGCATTTCCCTAATTGCAGTCGTAATTAAAGGTCGACAACATAAACAATACCTACTTTACATCCAAAACACCGCATCAAACTTCTCACTTGTAAGGCACTGAAAGACCACATTACTGGTTATTAGACTGACTGGTGTACTGCATAACTCTCTGTAGGGTGTATCCCTCCTTGAAATACCACAATTAAAAAGGAGAAACACAGACAGCAGTTTGTATCTACAGGTCTTTTAGCACTCAGAGCTCAGATCTAAAAGTCGTGTATCAAGACCCAAGATCTGTCACTCCATGGAGGAGACCAAGACGTGGACGTTCTGGAATTTACTTCCATACATCCTGGAAGGTCGGCCGACACATATAGACCATGGTAGTAAAATGCTGATGGACAGGCTTTTACTGCAATGTCATGGATGCTGGTCAAAGCTTTTAGGTCACCTTGTTCCAGGCGTTTTGTGGGGAAATGGAGGTGCTATTCTTTAGGATGTGTTTAGATACTACAAATGCTATTTTTTTATTTATGCCCTCAATTTGTAAGGCAGCTCAACTTCAGGACTGATGCAAGTCGTCTGTGGTGGCCAGGAATTCTACCCTCACATCTCCAGCTGTGCAGAATCCTCCTCAATTTTAAGACTTTAAACTTCTAAGACGACTGGATTCATAAAGCAAATGAACTTGAATATAAATGAGACTGAACCTTTCAGAACTGAATTTGGTGTAGAGGAACCATCCAAAGGATTCTTGCTTTGGATAAATGGAAAATCAGGGAAAATGGAAGGAAGGAAACTTCGTACTTACAAATACATATATAAAAAAAAGCTGCCTGGGAAGCGAGAATTTATGTGAAAGTTGATGAAAGCATGCAAAAACACTAACAGAGGTCATCAAAATTCTTCTTACCCAAATTAGACCAGGTTAAAAACGTACCATACATAAGTGAAAGGGAAGAACAAGATGACCAGCTACTAGGGCATAAACTGAGGGTTACTGGAAAGACTTTTCAGACAATGAATATACCCAGTCTGATCCAGGAAGATCACTTGGGTAAAGCCAGTGATTTCAACATCTTCACATCAGTATTCGGTACGCTTATTGGGTGCCACATTAGTCCAATCAATGTCTTAATTTGAGAAAGAAAAACTACTGAGAAAAAAAGTCTTGTCTTGTTTAGGGAAATCTGTAATCGCAAATATAGCAGTACTATACAAACATAATTTAGCTGATTGAGAGCTGATCATTCTTCCCACACCTTACAGAGATCAACATATTATACTCAATTTAAATGTTATAATTTAAGGCGGATTTTAAAATTGAAATTACTTAAAAGGAATTACAGTGTTAACTGGTTTCCAGAACCAAATCAGGCAGTCCTATTTCGTGCTACCATTAGCTACACATAAGGGGAATTTCTTTATTAAATCTCAGCCACTCTACCAGTGAAAAACATTCTTTTTAAATAATCCCCTTTAACAATTCCGGTTTGCATCCATATACATTTGTTAAATTATGAATATTTCTCATAATTTATTTCCATTTGCAATGTAATGAATGTTCATTACCAAAGGTATTGGGAAAAAAAATCACAAAAGGATCCATTTCTACTAAATGGCGCAGCACAAATTGTAACCCAGTATAGTTTAAATATATATTTTGAATGCATAAGTTATAACATTCAGTAAGAAATTACAATGCTGTTTGTATTGATGTTGGTGAATATACAGTGAGAACAGCCCGCTACATGTCCAGGTGTTTAGTGAGTCTGCGCACTTTCTCCTTCTTGTTCTTGTTGCCATGCTTCTTCCAGGGCTTCCCAGCAGCCTGCTCTAAGCCTGGCTTGGCCTGGTTAGTCAGGCCGCTTCCGGGTTTGTAGCCCATCACCGACTGGACGCCCCTGGTCAGGGCCCTCACATTGTCCTGGGAGAAAAAAGGGAAAAAAAACATGCAACATTACTGTCTATATAGCTACAGAAAACTGAGCTATATTCACATAAAGGCAGAATAGTAATAATAATAAAAACAATATGGTTCCAGCACTACATGCTTGGACCACTAATAATAATAATTATTATTATAATCCTGCATCCGTTTTATTTGCAGGGTGTTCCCCAGCCTTGTGTCCCATGCTGCCTGAAACAGTTCCCCCTCCCATTACCCCAATCAGATAAGCAGTTAGGAGATGGATGGATGGATGGATGGATGGATGCAAAGACACTTGCATTAGATGAGACAGACATGTAATACAGAGAATGAGGAAATCCAATACCTGATGGAAGAAGTTTTTGTCCACCACATTTTCAATCCTCTTGATTTTCTGCTGCCTGCCTGTCTCCGTAGAGATGTCTCGCATCTCTCCCGCTTCTGGCCTTTTGAACGTGCTGTGCTGAGGCTGGAAATCCTCAGGTCTGATGTAGGCAGGTGGGTGGCAGTACAGTAGTTTCCCCTGGTGGTGCAGCGACAGCAATGTGTTTCAGGGAGTCAGTTCATTTGAATGCTCTGTGCTCTCTTACCGCTCGGCTGGCCGGCCTCACGCTCAGTGCCGACTTACGCCAACGTAGTCCTTCAGGATGTACCGAGCCGAGCGGGACTGGTCAGGCTGTCCGTGTGCGGTCATGAAGCCCCTCATATCTGTAACACCACCCAAAGCATGATGGCGTGAGCGGGGATGGAACAACTCTGCACAAAAAAACTCAAGAACTGGCTGAAGAGCTGAGATGTGCAGGGAAGGGCATCCTCACATCCATAGGCTGTCAGGAGCTCCTCGGCCGTGGGAGGCCGCTCCGGGTCCTCGTCCTCCCGTGGGCGGATGATGTTGATGCCATAGGTGGCTTCCAGCACGTGACGGGGAATAGTCTGGCACACGTACCGCTGTTAAGGACCTCAGGTCAACAACAGCAATGCCACACTGCCTAAACACACACTTCCCTGTTTTCATGGTTTTAAAATGAATTTTATGTTAGTTTGCACAATTAATGGGGAGGAGGTCCCCCTATTGGGGATGCACAAAATGACAAACACTACATGAAAGTTAATTTAATATTAATTTTAGATTAAGTCACAATTACAACGCATAGCTACAGAGATGAGTCATATTCAGTTGAATGCCAATTGTCACTTATGAAGGGGCCTAACAATCAACGATGAAATTTTCAAAATAACTTAAGTCATGCAAGAGTGTTTCAATGAGGCCGGTGCCCAAATTGCATTTTACGAAGTCACAAAGACTACTAAATTTAATGTGTCAAGGGGAACAGTCTCATATGGCAACACTGAAAAGCTGAATTGGCAAAGAAAAGAAGTGCTGTCAAACCGAGGCTCACCCACAGAGACTGAGCAAAGCTTAACAGAACATCCCCTAAAAACACTGTAAAGAATACAGCCTCAGAAACGATACCAGACTGAACCAGCACCTCAGTGACCCAGTGTCAAAAAAAACTAGATATCTCAAGTTTCACAAAGTTAGAATTTATAACAGGACTGCCATTTAGAAATGGCTTGTGTCCACCACAAGAGCTGGAACCCAGAGGAACAAGAAAAAAACAAAATATACAAAGTAGATTTCCACATTTTTCCTCCAATAGCTCACTACACATAATTCTCAACTTGTATGATACTGTTTCAAAATGAACAGAAGCTCTTCTGAAGGTAAGCAATGAGTTTTGTATCTACTGCTAGATTCTACTGTGCACCCCCTGAATGATCAAAGGTGAACTTTTAGTGGTCTTTCCCCAGTGTTACAGTAAAAAACAAAGAGGACAGACAGACAGATAGAGATAGACAGATAGAGATGGGTGAATAAACAGACAGATAGATAGATAGATGGATGGATGGTCAGGCAGACAGACAGAAAAAATCTTGTACAAAATGAAAAAGTTTGGTCTGAATTTCTTTGTAACACTAAACTCCACAAACCCCAATAACATGTAAAAGGATATCAAAGATACTGCTGGAACATGGTCTCGCATCTGGTCGATTGGTAGGATCCCGCAGCAGATCATCTCAGCTTTAGTAGAGACAAACGAGGGCATGACCAGCCCAGGACAGTCGCAGAGGCACAGGCCTGGATCCACAAACAGTGTCTGCAGCGGCATATGGAGCAGCAATCTTGTTCAAGTTCTTATGTGTTAACATTCATACTGTTAGTACAATCCTGTACAGCAGCCTACATGATTCACTTTTTAAAATTTTTTAAATACAGTCATATACCGTATAACGGGGTAAAACGTCTGGAATTCTGGAAAAGGTATGATACTGCCCAAGCCTAATGCAAAAGCTATTTATCTGAAGAGTAAGCTGTTTATCTGGGTAGTAAGTATACAGTGCCCACTATAATGACGTGTTTCCTTGATTCACCCCTCTGCTCCACAGTTTAAAATTTCAAATCAAATATTGCACACTCCAGATTTTAACAAAGTTATTTGCATACATTGCAGTTTCACCATGTATAAATTACAACACATTTAATATATTGTGCCCCTCTTTTCAGTGCACGATGATATTTGGGACATAGCAATGACATGTATATTCTAGCAGCCATGTTTAGTACTTTGTTGCATGTGCATGCGACAACTGCGACTACGACTCACAGACATCAGCAGGTGCTGAGCATCTTCCCAGCTGATGCTCTGTCAGGCCCCTTGTGTAGCCACCTTCAGCACTTGCATGTTTCAGGGGTTTGTCCCATTAGATTTCCTCTTCAGCAGGCGGGAGGCATGCTCAGTTGGATATAAATCAGGTGACTGGCTTGGCCATTTAAGAATTTAACTTTTTTTTAGCTTTGAAAAACTCCCATGTTGCCTTAGCAGTTTGTTTGGGATCATTCTGTTGATGCAGGATGAAGCACTGTCCAATGAGTTTGGAGGCATTTAGTCAAACATGAGAAGATAAGATGTTTCTACACACTTCAGAATTCATTGTGTGACTGCCGTCAGCAGTTACATCATCAGTGAAGGTAAGTGTGCCAGTGCCTGTGGCACTTGTGGCAGCCATACACGCCCAAGCTATAACACCCCCACCACCACGTTTGACAGATGGGGTGCTGTGCTTTGGATCTTGGGCAGTTCCTTTCCGTGACATAAATAAGGACATAAATTACTTCCATATGCAGTCTTACGTTCTGACATAAATCATTTGCTAAATACTTTTAATGAGTTTGTACGTGCTTATACCCTCATGAGGACATCAGCTGAGTACTTCAATGTGGCCCAGGACACATTCCCGTTCACACTGGTATAGGACTTCAGCATAGTGAGGATTCTTCTGTCATCAGCAGGGGAAGTCTTCCTGGGTTTATCATCTCTTTGCGATCACTAAGCTCATCCAGTGCATTCTTAATGATATTCAAGACAGTTGATTATGGTAATAACAAGGTTTGACTGCTGTCGCTGTTTTTTTTTTTCTTCAGCTTCATAATAGCTCCTTTTACTTTTATTAGCATAGCTCTTCTCATGTTGAACAATAGCAACTACAGACTCCAAATGATTGAAGCAAGCCTAGGTATCATATCCCTGCACTAATGAAGCAATAAAACACACCTGAGTATTCACAAACACCTGTGAAGCCAATTGTCCTAAATATTATGGTCTTCTAATATGAGGAGGACTATGTATAAAAAGTGCTGTAATTTCTATATGGTGAAACCAAAATGTATTCAAATAACTAAACTGAAGTCTGGAATGTACATTTTAATCACATCTTAAATGTTTGATTTGAAATTTTAAACTGTGGAGGAGTAAATCAAGGAAAAATGCATCTTTATCCCAAACATTATGGAGGGCACTATATATGATTTTTTCCCCTCCTGGAGCCGACACCTTATCGTGGTGGAGGGGTTTGCGTGTTACAGTGATCCCAGGAGCTATGTTGTCTGG
>JAODJX010000035.1:10282984-10295996 GCA_026776945.1 Isichthys henryi | reverse complement strand
TGCCACGAAGGATTAAGGCAGTTCTGAAGGCAAAAGGGGGTCCAACCCGGTACTAGCAAGGTGTACCTAATAAAGTGACCGGTGAGTGTATTTCTTCAATAAAATATTATTTTTTACACAATTAAAACAACATCACATATGCTTCTTGGCTAAGACACAGATGTGAAGACATTTATACTGGTACCAGGATAACTAAAGAATCAGAAACCTAAAAATCACATTTCATAAATAGACAGGTCTTTAAATTTGCATCATTAAATTAAAAGAATTAAATGAAGGTTCCAATTTTCCTGTCTGTATAGTATCTCATCCAAAGCTATAACTGTAAACCATCTTCGGGATTAATCTTTGGGATTAAAAGTGCAGGATGTCAACCATCACGGTACGGACTGCAGTAACTTTGATCAGATACATTTACAGATCTTTCATTTAGGTCACATTCTTCAGCATTAAAATTGCATGATACCACATGACCAATTTGAGGGCACACAATGTATAAGGCTTTAAAAACAGCAATCGCTGCTCTCACTAAAATGCTATTAGCAAGATGGGCCATACATAATTTCCATTGGTTCCTCTGAAATCTTAATGTGGACCCAGTGTTCCATGTTCCATAGCACCATTTCTCCATTTGAATAACTAAAACTCTGTAGCACCTAGGGAACATCTATTCTTTTCTCCAGATGCAGCTTTTACAAGATGAGATTTTAAAATATATCAAGCAGTGAATAATCAATAGGATTAAAGCGGTCATATTTTACTAAGTTGAAACTAATTAAAATATCAGCATAATCATTTATCCTGTGAAACAAAGTAAGGCAATTTTCATGGTAATTAATGTGTCATTTAATAAGTTATACCATCTATACACTCTGAATTTACTGGCCTGGTTCCGTGAGAATATTTCTTTAGAGCACTTTGTAGGGCATATAGGAAGAACTACTTATCAAAGATTAGTATTTTTAAAATATGGATAAATAATTGCCTTTTTGGTCCTAGGTATGACATTACACTGCATCTGGCCCTGCAAGAAGATCATGGTGAAAGTGGCTCCATGTTTCTTGACTTTACAGAAGATCAGGTTCTATGGGTCACTGGATCCTGGTTCCAGCACCCTTACCCACATCGTTGGATTTTTTTATTCCAATACGGGTGGTGAAGCAAAGGAGACTCATCACATCCTTGTGGGCAGATGCTGGAAGCTCCTACAGAACTGTAGGGACTACAGCAGTACAATGAGGCTGGACCTGGCCAGACTACAAGATTGAGCTCTTTCTAATGAGTTTGCACAGTGTTTGTGTGAGGAACTTGCAGACTTGGGTGTGACTGCCGATTCAAATGCAATGTGTGAGACCTTCCATGACAAGACCCTGAAGGTTGATGTTGGTTGTGTTGGTGTTGCGGGTTTTCCCAGAAAGAGGTGTTTCATCTTGCAGGGCAGAGCCCTATGCAGAACAATTTTTTTTAATCCCGCTCCTGCTGAATTTCAGACCATTACTGCCTGCTCCCGCTGTCTGTCTCTGTCACTCCCGCCCGCAATATTTGTATCCAACCCAACCCACAGACCCATTAATTGATATATTGTATGATGAAATAAATTTATATGCATTGAATGTTATTTCAGTAGAACAAGAACAGAATAAATAAAAACAAATTCAACAAAAATCTCTCAGCTTTGAATCGCAAATACACATGTACTGTAAACTGAGGCCAAAAACTAATCAGCTGTGCAAATATCTTCGCAGAAAACCCAGACACACATTTCAAAGAAATACATTCAAACTTGTTGAACATCACAACTTAATACAATGCCTCAGAAGAAACATGAACATATAACATTGCAAATAAAACAGTTAAATGAAACTAAGACATCTATCTTACTTAAGACTGCTGTCTAGAAAGAGTATATTGCTATGATTTGTATCCATTGTATACAAGCACTTTGCCACACTTCTCACAACACAAGTCCAGCTCTTTACCTTCTTTGTTTATAATGATTTTAATATCCACTATTTTCCACTATTTTCCACTTTAATTTCCACTATTTTCTTTAGTTTTATACTCTCCAGCCCTAATTTTGTTGCCAACATCCATCCCGCCAACAATCTTGGGACCCGCTGTTTATTTTTAGCTGCGCACTCACACCTGCGGAAACCTTAAAACCAGCCACTACCACAAGATTTGTGTTGGGTCCCGCGGAACCCTGCATATTATTGAGAAGAGTCGCAGAGCATGGCTTGATGGCAACTCCGGTCTGTACTGGGAACTGAGAAGAACAGCTGTGAGGGCTCTGAGGGCAGATAAGGAGGTGATTGTTAGACGAATCTGTGACAAAGTGACACACCATCTAAGGTCTAGCACCCAACATCCTGCTTACAGAGGAACTTAAGCATTATGCACATCCAAATCTGTCCTTGGAGAGTCGCAGTCAGATGGAACGGTCCTTATGGATGACACTGTTGTGACTAGGACATTGAACATCACTGGATCCACAGTTCTTGTGGCTGATCCTCCGATTAGCTGTCACTGAGATTGCACAGGTGATGAACCAGCTGAGGGTAGAGAAGGCTGCAAGGATCTGTGGTATCCAGGAGGAACTTCTCCAGGCTGGTGGTAAGGCTGTCCTCCTGCATTGCAAGTAATCTTTGTTTCCATTTGGGAGATGGGCATCATCTCAACTGACTAGAAAACAGGACTTGTTGGAGAGTGAAGGGTGATTGTCTGGATTATGGCAACTACAGGGGGACAACACTGCTCTAAGTGCCGGGTAAAGTCCTTGCTAGGATCGTCCTTAATAGGATCCGTGATCACTTGCTGTTGCCCAGAGCAATCTGGTTTTATGCTTAAGAAGTCTACCATCAACCGCGTCCTGGCACTGAGAGTTATCATCGAGCGCAAAAGTGAATGTCAAGTTTCTTTGAGTCTTTGTTTTCAGAAAGTGTCCGGCTCAGGTGATCAAGCTACTCTGTGGGACATCCTCAGACTTACGGGATCCCTCTGAAGTTGCTGGATGTCATGGCTGGCCTATACACTGGTACTGTGAGTGCTGTACAGAGTGAAGGCAGATCCTCTGCGTTCATCCCAGTGGATTCTGGGTTTCATCAGGTGAATGTTCTTGCTCCTTCTCTGTTCAGTGCTTGCATGGACTGGGTGCTGGGCAGGGTTGTGGGGTCTAGCGGCTGTGAGGCATGTGTTGGTGAAGTAAGACTTAATGAACTTGACTTTGCTGGCGATGCAAAGGAGACTCTGATCCAGGCTGTTAAGAGACTGAGTGAGGAGTCTGAGTGTCTGGGCTTGCGAGTGTCCTGGATAAAAATCAAGATCCAGGCCTATAGTGCTGGTTTGACTTCATGTCAAATGAGTCGCTGCTCAGGAAGTCCCGAATGAAGCACATTACCTGCATTGTGAGGGTGCGCCAGTTACAGCACTATAGCCATGTAGCTTGATTCCCTGAGGGCAGTCTGGCTTACAGAATTGTTGAGAACCCAAGCAGCTGGACCAGGCCTAAGGGACACCCATGTTGCACTTGGCTGCGGCAGATAGACGGCCTTTTCCAGAGGGTGAGACTGGCCTGGGGGGTCGCCAAGCAGGATCTTGAGGTGTTTTGTCATGTGGTGGGTATAGTACCAGTGCTTGCTCCCCAACCTGATCAATGTCCAAAACCTGTTGAGTATATATGACCATGGCTGCTTCAACGACAAATTGTGTTACGTAGTTCTATTAAATAAAAGTCCAGTTATACAGCATAGGAGCATTCCTAAAGCACCATTTAAATTGTAATGTATCTATATCACCAAAAACAATTAATGCTAGTAATACCATTGAAGGTGAAAGGAAAAGCAGTTAAAGGTTTACAGTTTGATTAGTCTGTGTGAAAATGTGAAAAGTGGGTAGAACATAGATGTAACAAAAACACTAAATCAGCCTAACAAATAAAAAATAAACTAATTTAAAATACAGGCATTTAAATTTATGCATAGCTGAAGGCTTGTAGTTTGAGGATACTCAACACAGTGGCCGGAGAATATGCACCAGCTTATATACATACTACTATGTATTTTCTAATTAAATGTGTATATTAATGACCTCAAAGTCATCAGTTTAGTTTTGCAATACTTTTAAGCAGTCTGATATAGGAATGTGTTACGTGTAAATAGTCAAATAATACCACTGAAATTCAGTTACAAATCCTCCTTCACTAAAACATGCAATAATGGAAATCTCCAGTGCAAGATTGTAAGTCTCATTTTCATGTGTGTTGCAGGAAGTGATCTCCCCCCATTGGTCCACTAGCAGCCCGATCAGACACAGTGTGCGATATCAGATTTGCACTCTATTCTGTATCAGCACAGTTTTATTTACATGTATCTATTTAGCAGCAATGTGCAGACAAGGCAGATGAAACATTGCAAGACTTCATTTTGTTTTGCCTATTGGCCACTGTTGCTTAACGCAGAATAGGAGGATTCACCACTAGGGGCAGACTTCTGTGAATTTATCCGCACGATGCTGAATTAGAATGTATGGAGCTCCTCTGGTAACATAGGTGAAAAAAATATATATTGCGTGGCCATGAGATAATTAAGTGGTGGCCACGTCTTTCTTAAAGCGTGAGAACAAGTTAAATATCTGGGATGTTGTACAAGTCAATACTAGGCTATGTTTAGTGTATGTTGAGGTAAGCTATAAGTTTATACATTTAAACATGGACAAATTATACTTTATTTTGTTTTATTTTAATTTAAGAATGAATTGCAACAAAATATTGAAGTCACTTGACATGGTGTTATTCTAAGCAAAACACACTTAATTCGGCTGTTCAAAATGCATGGACTAAAGCGAAATCAATACGTGGACCTAAGAGAACATTTCATTATGCTACAGCTGGAGGGACATGGAACATTAAACGGAAACACAGCATTCGCGCAAAAAAGGAAGACGTCCATCTGATTCTTCAAGCTCTGGATCCTGACTTTACAGCCTTGTGACGGTCCAGATGACTGATCTGTAGGCAGTATTTCGTTCTGGGACCAAACTACATATGGCATGTTGATTCATATGACAAGTTAAAACCTTATGGAATTTGCATAAATGGTTGCAAAATCATATGGTTGAAAGCTACACACACAAGCAACGACCCACGTGTCCCCGAATTGTCAGGACAGGTCAAGGAATGAACATAAAATGAACAACAGACTTAGAGTATTTTTATGCCAACTCATCCTAAATCAAATGCCATAGAGAAAAGATGTATCTTAAAAGAAGATTTAAAAGTTTCCAGAGTCGGGGAAGATCTAACATTTCAAGGTAGTGTCACGCCCACCCGGGCGGGACCTAGTACCGGAAGGCAATCTTTCGATGATTAGCTCGCCGTCTTAAGCAAATCAGACGCCACTCCCGGTGCGAAGTATTGTTGCCAATGTTCTGGAACACTACCAAGCTTTTACTAGTCTTTCGTCTCCCTGTTTCCCGTCCTGCTCCGTCTGCCCTGCCCGTCTTGCCTACCTGTCTGTCTGCCTACCTGCCCTGCCCGCCTCGTCCGTACATCCCACCGATCCCATCCTTGTCATCACGGCCTGCCCATCGACTTCCTGTCCCGTCCATGTCTTTAGGACTGACTCAACCGGCAACTGACCTCTGGCTTGTCCCACGACCATGGTTAATGTCTCCAAATTTGGCTCTGTTGTTTGTGTCCTTAATTAATCTCCGTATCCGCAATCAGGGATCCGCTTGCTTTTTGCCCCCGTCGCATACCAGAATACTTCGCCTCCAGATAGATCCCTCAGGGACCCAACAACTCCAGCAGCAGGTCGACCAGCTAACCCATCTAGTGACTCAACTGATGGAGGGACAAGCCGCTCGAGAACCACTACTGGTCTCTCCACCGAGAGCTTCCGCTCCAGTTGCGGTGGCGCTGCCGGAAAAGTATGACGGCAACCTGAACCAGTGCCGAGTGTTCTTGATGCAGTGTGGTCTGCACGTGGAGGAACACCCGGATCGCTTCCACAATGACTCCGCTCAATTGCACTTTGTGATATCCCTGCTAACCGGGAGAGCTTGCGAGTGGGCAACAGCTATGTGAACGGATGACAACCCCTTACTGGATTCGTCCCGGGACTTCCAACAGGCGTTTACTGAGGTATTTCATCACCCCGCTGTGGGACGAAGTTAAGTGACCGCCTGTTCGACCTAAAACAAGTCTCCAAATCGGCTGCAGATTTCTCCTTGGAGTTCTGCACCGTTGTGGCTGGGCTCCGCTGGCCGGAGGACTGCTTAAAGATTGTTTATCACCAGGTGCTTAATCCCGACCTGCAAGACGAGCTGTCAACATGCGGAGAGGCTTATACCTTCGAGGATTATATCCGCTTATCCATAACCTTAGATAACACCCTCCGGGAGCGCTGCCGTCGCCGTGCATGAACGGAAACCCCGTTAGTCGCCGTCCCGGCTCAAGGGGAGCACAGACAACCCATGCAGCTTGGCCAGACGCCTCTCACAATGACAGAATGACACCGCCGCATGCAGCAAGGCCTTTGCCTATACTGCGGTGAGTCCAGGCATTTCCTGAGAAGCTGCCCGCTTCATCCACTCCGTTCTGAAAACCCCATCAAGGTAGGCATCTCCTTACCTGTCATTATGCAATGTGGAGGGGAACAGATCTCCACTAGGGCTTTGGTAGACTCAGGAGCTGTGGGAAATTTCATAGATAGCACTCTAGCCCAGCAGATACGGATTCCCCTACAGGCCCTTCCTGCTCCCCTGATGGTCCTAGGTGTCTGCGGGAGGCCCCTTCAAGGAGGTCAGGTAACTCACTGAACGGAACCAGAGACAGGCGTCCCTGGTAGAGAGTCCAGCCCCAGAGAACCTCTCCGTTATCCCAGCTGAGTACACGGATTTCATGGATCTGTTTAGTAAGTCTCTATCCTTCCAGCTCCCTCCTCATCGCGAATGCAACTGTGCTATCAACCTCCTGGAGGGGGCGCTACTTCCCAAAGGACGTCTCTACCCCTTGTCTCAGCTTGAGGAGGAGGCAATGGAGACCTACATCTGAGAGGCTCTGCAGCAGGGTATTATCCGTCCCTCAACCTTACCTATCACCGCAGGATTTTTCTTCGTGAAGAAGAAAGATGGTGGCTTACAGCCCTGTATTGACTACTGGGCTCTAAATGCCATCACAGTAAAACGCCATGAACCTTTACCCCTGATCCCATCAGCTTTGGAACAGGTACACAAAGCTACCAAAGTGTTTACGAAACTGGATTTGCGAATTGCTTACAACTTGATATGGATTCGACACGGTGATGAATGAAAAACCTCCTTCATCACCAATACAGGACAATATGAATACCAGGTTATATCTTATGGCTTGGCTAATAGCCCGTCCATATTCCAGGGCTATATGTATACGGTATTTAAGGACATGATTAACCGGTTCGTAATCATCATCATAGACGATATCCTAATATATTCTGCTTCTCTGTACCAGCATATACAGTAGGACAAGTCTTGCAATGCCTTCGTGAACATCATTTATTTATCAAAAGGGAGAAATGCGAGTTTCATCATAGACAGTTACGGTTCCTGGGCTACCACCTTCAGCCAGGGGCTGTGGCCATGAAGGAGGGGAAGATCACGGCCATCAAGGAATGGCCCCAACCCCGAGGCACCTGAGGCAGAAATTGCCTTTAAGAACCTGAAACAGGCCTTCTTTTCAGCTCCAGTTCTCCAGCAACCACGACCGGAACTGCCGTTTGAGCTGGAGGTGGATGCCTCCGAAGCAGGAATTGGAGCCATTCTGATTCAACGAGAACCAGTAACCAGACGTTGTCACCCTTGTGCTTTCAATTCCAGGAAATTGTCAGCGGCAGAACGCAATTATGATGTTAGGGATCGGGAATTGCTGGTCATGAAAACTCCCTGGAGGAATGGAAGCATTGGCTGGAGGGAGATCGTCACCCCTTCCAAATTTTCACTGACCATCGTAGCCTTGAATACCTACAGAATGCCTGGCGTCTGAACCCACGACAAGCCCGTTGGTCCATGTTTTTTTGCTAGGTTCGACTTTAAAGTAACGTACTGTACCCCCCGGGAAAGAAAAATACCAAGGCTGATGCGCTATCATGCCAGATCGACCCACCGGAGGAAGAAGGTAAGTCCACTTCCATCCTCACACCTAAATGCTTTAAGGCCACCATCACCTGGTTACTGGAAGATACCCTTCGAGCTGTGAACGAGAGGCGCTCTCCCCCAGCGGGATGCCTACCAGATCAATTACAGTATATGTGCCCTCTCAACACCGACCCGCTGTAATCCGCTGGCTCCATACCTCCCGCAGCTCCAGACATCCAGGGGTGTCTAATACCCTCTGGTGAATTGCCCGATGATATTGGTGGCCCGGCTGGAGGACAAACGTAGAGGAGTATGTAGACTCTTGCCCTGAGTGCGCACAACTCAAGTCATCGCATCAACCACTGGCAGGACTGCTCACTCCCCTGCCAATTCCATCACGTCCTTGGTCACACCTGGCCATGGACTTTATCACGGACCTTCCCGTATCACATGGTAACACAGTCATATTAATGGTTGTAGATCAATTCTCCAAAATGTGCCGTTTGCTCGCTCTTCTTGAGCTCCCCACAGCCTCCAGCTTAGCGGAGCTTCTTGTGACTTGGATTTTCCATTACTACGGCATCCCGGAAGACATCGTCTCTGACAGAGGTCCTCAGTTTGCATCACAGGTATTTCGGGCTTTCTGTAAAAAGCTCAACGTATCGCTCAGTTTGACATCGGCCTACCACCCTCAGTCTAATGGGATGGCTGAGAGGACCAAGGTCTTAAGAAAGATGCGTGCCGTAAGTTCGGAAGGATGCCTGCCGGTTCTTCAGACGGCCTACCTCTCGCCCATTCATGAGCCGCTCCTTCGACTCCCCCTTCTGGACCTCACCCCACCCCCCTTGCCTTCGGAGCAGTTTCTGGTTCGCCGAAAGAAGAGGCTGCTGCCTCGAAACTTCACTGCTCGCTGCTCGCCGGTTAGCTTGCTCTTCATTCGCTTTCCCTTTGTATGATTGCTTGTGTATGACTGCTTTTGTTCCTGGTTTTCGATTCTCGCCTCATCCCTTTTTGTACCTTCGCCCCCTGGTTTTGACTGCTTGCTTGGTTTTGGAACTTTCGCCTGTACTTTGACTTCGCCTCTTTGATACCCCCTTTGGATACCTTTGCTTTGGCTGTGTGTGCTTGTTATCACTAGGTGTGTATAAGGAGTGACTGCCGTATTGGTTTATGTGTTACATGGGGATTACTGTTTGTTTGGTTAGGGAGTTTAGGATTAGATATTGTTGTTTCGTTTCAACTTTAATTTCCCTTAGTTTAATTAGGCTGGGCTGTGTGTGTTTGGTAGATGTGTTTTTGTTTGTTTCTTTAGCCTGTGTCACTCCCGAAGTTTGTTACCTTGTGTTTGTAAACTTGTCTGTGAAGAAATATAAAATAAACCATAAAAAGACTCCTTTAGTGTCCCATGTTCCCTTTTTCTAATCCCTGGTTGTCCTGTCCTTTACTTTTGCTTTTCCTTTTCATACTGTTGTGCTCTAGCCCTAGACTGGAGCGTAACATCTGATTCCTGTAGTAAAGATAATTCTAGTCATGACCTCTGGTTCTGATGCCTGGACTGTGTTAGAGTCCTGTGCATTACCTTTGACCCCAGAGTTTGTTGCTTCAGGAGTATAATTAGCTTTGGAAATATTGCTGGAGTTGTTCTTCTCTCCAGGATGTATCTTGGTGTAGAGATAGAATCCCAGAATTTTTACTTTGTTTCTTTCATACAGGTCCTCCACTGTGAGGTCTTCCTTAATGTCATGATCTGAAAAGTCACGAATGCTGCAGGTATGATCCTCTAAGTTCATTGATTTAGAAAGACCATATGGAAAAAAGTGATTCTGCCATTTCTTGGACCTCTCTGAATGTAGTGTATCTGTCAACACAGGCATGCCTGGTTCCACCTCCTTTTGCTGCTCGTACCTATTTGAATTGACCATCTTTTTCACTGAAGTGCATCCCTCCAATTTCTACTCTTTTTGTTTTTTTCATTGTGTTTTTATTTCCTTTATATTTTATATTTTTTATATAAAGCCTTCAGTCTTTTGGCTGCCTTGCTGTCTGGAGCACAAAGCTTTCCCCTTATTCTTTCAAGCAGCTGTATTCTTCTGGATGTTCCTGGATCTGAAGAATTCCTACAGAATGCAACTGCCACTCTGTCTCCATAGTGTGGGATGTATTTTGACAGGTCTTGTTCAGACATCAGTGGAATTACTGAAGAATCAATCTACAAAAACATGAGTAAAATGCTCAAAATATATTACAATATAATGATTTAATTTATGCAACTATATACTTGCCAGCTGAATCATTTTCACCTTTAGAAACATTAAATCGATCAATCTAAGTCAGCCTTATTTCAATTAATAATACCTTGGGAGCAATTTCATTATTCATGTGTCAGGCCATTCTTTTACTTATTGGCACTTAAATTAAATGTTTTTCATACTCCCAAGAACCTTATGGATTATACAGACAGACAACAGGGAATTGCTTAGGCCTACCACTGAGAAATGGTTTCCTCTTTGTTTGGATCATTGCCGCAATAAGAATATGACATTCAGGAATTTATTTATGAGAGAAATCATGAGAGAATTCTAAAGTATCAAATGTAAGTACTGCAAAGCGTATTGCCATTGTATAGATAATTTCAACATATTAAGAAATGCCTTATTTTTTAGTGTCCTTAAGACGACTTCTTTAATTCCTCTGTCTCTAAGAAACTGAAGCAGACAATGCTCCACTTCCTCCATCTCACTGAAGGCTATCTTTAAGCAGAATGTTTATGGTTTGGTTAATATTTACATTAAAGGCTTACACTGGTTCCGGTTTTTTGAAAATATACTGTATAATAAAACCATGGACAGAAAATAGTGTTGTGGAACTGTATTTACATATCAGTTACAGTGAAGACACTGGTGGAAATACAAGGGTGAGGTTCTTTGCGAGCTGTTTTGTGACATCAACAAGAACAACAACGCCGCTGTCTCATTAGCAGATTTAGCTTTATGTGTCCTCCCGCCGTCAGAAGTGTCTGAACTTCCTAGACGAACTTGCCAAAATCGAACTTCCAAGAACAGGAGTCTGTACTAACTCGTGGCCACGCGTTATTAATTCATGGCCTCCACACCTTATTATCTCGTTGCCACCACTTAATTATCTCATGACCATGTGTTATTGTCTCATGGCCACCAGTTAATTATCTTGTGGCCATGCGCTATTGTCTCGTGGTCACCACTTAATTATCTCGTGACCACGTGATATTGTCTCGTGGCCGCCACTTAATTATCTTGTGGCCAGGCGTTATAATTCGTGGCCACGCAATATATATTTTTTCTCCTGTCACCAGAGGGGCTCCGTAAGAATGATAAGAATTTTATTCATTTCAATTCAAAGAATTCCAATGCAAGCACACGACACAAGAATGTCATTTAATCCATCCAGCCATCCTTGCATCCATCCATCTATTTTCTACTGCATATCCGGGGTCGGGTCGTGGGACAACAGTCTAAGTAGGGATGCTCAGACCTCCCTCTCACCAGCCACCTGTTCCAGCTCCAGGGTGTCCTGGGTCTGTTCTGGGGTCTCCTCCCAGTTGGACATGGCCAAAATACCTCCAGACATCCAGGAGGCACACGGGCTGGGGACAGATGGGACACTGGACAAGACAAGGTATGGCAGTACAGACAGGCCATCAAAAATCAGAGGGACAGAAGCCCTGGACAGGACAGGATGGGACAGATGATACCTCCAGGGGCATGAACAGGCAGGCACTAGACCAGGGACTAAAAGGACAACAGACCTGGGATTAGAGGGACAAACACCAGACATAAACAGGGATCAGGGCATAGAAGAGACGGAGACCAAGACACACTGAACACACCTGACCAGGGAAGCCCAGACAGATAACACCTAAGACATGAGACATGAGACTAGACACAGGACATGACTTCTGGACAGCAGAACCTAAAGGTTTTGGAGAGCCAGCAGGGTCAGAAGGGGACAGATGCAGGAGGGTGCCAAGGGAGCTACACTAACCACCGCACCACCATGACACCCCATGGTATAATTGTAAAATATTCCAATTTTTTTCAAATAATAAATCTGTTATAAAAATTGAAATGCCTTTAAAAGGAGTTTCCCAGCAGTAGAACAGAATAGAGTAAAAACATTGCAAGAATCTAACAGGAAGGCTGTCAGGGTTACTACCCATCCGACCCTGCCCTTTGTGTCTCTTTCCCATTTGGCCAGTAGGTGTTGCTGGCCATCCCAGCCTCCTCTGTCTTTGAATCCTTTACCCCCATGTTTTTCCTAGTTACAGACCGCTGCATAGCTCAGTGGGCTGACTGTGGGGCTCAGTGATTAAGAACCCATTGGGTGTGATTTTGAACCCTGCTTAAGTCCAGCTTTACCTGTTTTTAGTTTCTTGTTTGACTTTTGTTGTCCTTAGTGTTTGTAGTTTTGGTTTAAGATTTTCCTAGTGCTTGTTATTTTCTGTCTTAGTTCTCCCACCTGTGACCCACCCTCCTTGTAGGTTCTGGTTTTGTTCTATAACTTTGAATTTTGTACTAGCCTTTTATTTCTACTGTTTGATTAGTACTTTCTAATTTGTTTGTTAACATTCCCATGTACGTGATTATCTCTGTTCTTTAGTTGCACCTGTTGCTTGTTACTCTGTTTTATGTTTGATTGGTTGTATTATTAATGGTTTGGGTATTTAAGTTCCTGCCTTAGTATTTTCCCCCAGTGGGTATTGTATGTGGTTGTGTAGATCAAGGGTCTCCAACGCCGGTCCTGGAGGGCTACCATCCAGTAGGTTTTCTATCCTACCTGGCTTCTGATGAGCCACACCTGCTCTCAGGTATATATCAGGAACAGGTGTGGCTCATCAGAAGCCAAGTGGGACAGAAAACCTACTGGA
>JAODJX010000035.1:10204352-10224179 GCA_026776945.1 Isichthys henryi | reverse complement strand
TGTCTTATCTTACATAATCACACATGTTCCTTTTGATCATAAGGTTTTGTTTTATTGTATTTATATCTGTTGTACAGTGACCTTGAGTGTTTTGAAAGGCGCTTATAAATAAAATGTATTATTATTATTATTATTAAACACATCTGACATGCAAACTCATTTGACATAAAATCATCTGAGTATGTTTATGACCAGAGCAAGGCAGAAACAGCCTCCACAAGTTAAAGCTGTTTTATAATGTTTGAAACAGAATTTTAATTTGAAGGGCTAGTTGCAGATACTGCATTGGAGGGCTGTGCATGAGGGCACATGCCACTCGAAAACTGAAACAACGTGTACGGTCCGTTCAGTGATGCAAGTGAGCCTTGATTGTTCATTGGCCAAGGGAAAAGTAGCAGAAAGTGAAAAAGGAAATTGGACCAAAGACTGGATATAAAGACTTTTACTCCCCTCTTTACTCCCTCTACTGAAAACAAATATGGCTAGCAGACTTGAAGAATGGCTGGTTCAGGAAGTCCAGAAATACCAGCATTTTTATAATTTATCACTACACAATTATAGACTTGCAGACTACAAATTGAAATGTCTGTACTGTAACTGCAATTCCATATATCTGTCTATATCCTTGCATCAGTCTTATTACAGTTTTAATTTCTTTAAAGTAGTTTTTATATTGTTTTGAATTCTAAGAATAGAGGGAAAGTTGCAGTATTTTGCTACCTTTGAAGCTACAAAGAATTGTGCTTTGTAACAATAGATTTTTCCTCTCCTAACATCCAGGGTTTCGCCTGCCTTAAACTCTTTGTGTCCATGAAGTGCCTACATGTCCTCTGTTACCCTGAACTGGGTATCAGAAAAGTAAAACGGATGGGCGTAGCTTCAAATGGATGTTTTTGATACTGTCAGAATCAAGTACCTACTAATAATTGTATAATGTAGAGTACCTTAATGTTTTCTTTACAGTGCAATTTTTTTATGAGGCACCTCCCCGTTTTCTCTCATTTATTTTTATGTCTTGCACATTACCTTTTTTGTCTTTAGGCTCTATGAAACATTAGTAAATCAGTTAATTAAACACATGCCTCTCAGGAATATGTCTTGAAGATCTGGTGATCAAAATTACCACATCACACATGTAATCAAGTACAACTGTTCTATCTCAGTAATCAGTACTTGAAATTAGGAAAAACAGGTTTCGGTACTCCCATTGTTATTGAATAGAGCAGGTACCGGTACTCCCCTTATTATTGAGTACCAGGTGTCGGTACTCCCTTTGTTACTCAGTAACAGGTGCCAGTATTCCTTGTTCTTCACTACCAGGTGCTGGTATTTTCTTTGTAATTCAGTAACA
Source organism: Isichthys henryi (assembly GCA_026776945.1). Classification (NCBI taxonomy): domain Eukaryota; kingdom Metazoa; phylum Chordata; class Actinopteri; order Osteoglossiformes; family Mormyridae; genus Isichthys; species Isichthys henryi. The sequence goes on along the minus strand of JAODJX010000035.1, from coordinate 10,222,828 downwards.
GCAGATATTGATAGGTGTTGGTACTCTAAATAGTAGGGTTGCAAAAAATTAGTATTTTGGTAGTTGATTGATCTATCAATTACTGAAACAAATAATTGATTAATCAGATGAATCAGACAATTACCAAATATCTCTAATTTGGTGTCAGCTATCTGCTTTTAAGTTTAGCTTGAGGTTATTTCATGCATTTGTGAACAATCAAAACAATAAAACTGAATACTTTATTCAAAAATGCAATCTCTTTATGAACATTCTTCTTAAAATAAAAGATTTTTTAAAAATCCAGTATTCATTTGTCCTGTTAAAATTAAAAACAAAGGATAATCAATGAAGCAGCAACTAAATATACCAAAACTACATCAGTTTTCCTTCAATCAAGTAAACCAAACAATCTATCTAAATTTAAATGTAAAACTTTAACAGTAGATAGAAACGTGCATTCTGTGCTTTGTGCTTTCTGTTGTCTGTCTACACTCTGTTGCAACTAAATGTTCTAATCACAGTTCTGTATTGAAATGGAGGAAAGTCAAGTATTTGAGGCTGTAATAACGGAAACACTTGCACATACACATGCTGAATCAGTCCACACCACTGAAACACACACACATACAATTAACACTTGCGCTTTGTATTAGCCTACACTGAATACATGACATCAGCATAACAGTGTAGGCTAATATAAAGCAGATCTCTTTCACTCTGTTGCTACATCTATCTCTCTCTTTCTTATCTCTCATGTGCATGTGCTTGCTGTCAAAAAAATAATAGTAGTAACAATAATTTCTGGGATATTGCAAATCATTTATGGGAGTCAGGGAGCTGCTATCAATATTAACGAGACTTTGGGACGTGGACATCAGGGGCAGTGCCTATGGACTGGCAGACCGGGGTGGTGGTCCCCCTCTTCAAAAAGGGGGACCGGAGGGTGTTCCAACTATAGGGGGATCACACTACTCAGCCTCCCTAGAAAGGTCTATTCGGAGGTCTTGGAGAAGAGGGTCTGGATTGCCGAACCTCGGATTCAGGAGGAGCAGTGTGGTTTTCACCCTGGCCATGGAACAGTGTACCAGTTCTATACTATCAGCAGGGTCCTGGAGGGTGCATGGGAGTTTTCCCAACTAGTCTACATGTGCTTTGTGGACTTGGAGAAGGCATTCGATCATGTCCCTCGGGGAGTCCTGTGGGGAGTGCTCTGGGAGTATGGGGTGCCGAGCTTCCTTATAAGTGCTGTTAGGTCCCTGTATGACCGGTGTCAGAGCTTGGTCCAAATTGTCAGCAGTAAGTCGAACTCGTTTCCGGTGAGGGTTGGACTGCCAGGGCTGCCCTTTGTCACCGATTCTGTTCATAACTGTCATGGACAGAATTTCTAGGCACAGCTAGGGCATTGAAGGTGTCCGGTTTGGTGACCTCAGGATTAGGTCTCTGCTTTTTGCAGATGATGTGGTTCTGTTAGCTTAATCGGACCGTGACTTTCGGCTCTCACTGGAGCAGTTTACAGCCGAGTGTGAAGTGGTTGGGATGAAAATCAGCACCTCCCAATCCGAGATCATGGTCCTCAGCTGGAAAAGGGTGGAATGCTCTCCCCGGGTCAGGGAGGGAGTCCTTCCCCAAGTGGAGGAGTTTAAGTATCTCGGGATCTTGTTCACGAGTGAGGGAAGGATGGAACGGGAGATGGACAGACGGACTGGTGCGGCATCAGCAGTGATGCGGGCTGACATGGTGAAGAAGGAAACCAAAAGGCAAAGCTCTCGATTTACCAGTCGAACTATGTTCCTACCCTCAGCTATGGTCATTAGCTGTGGGTAGTGACCGAAAGAACAAGGTCGTGAATACAAGTGGCCGAAATGAGTTTCCTCCGCAGGGTGGCTGGGCTCTCCCTTAGAGATAGGGTGAGGAACTCAGTCATTCAGGAGGGACTCAGGGTAGAGCTGCTGCTCCTCCGCATTGAGAGGAGCCAGATGAGGTGGCTCGGGCATCTGGTCTGGATGCCTCCGTGGTGAGGTGTTTCGGGCATGTCCCACTGGGAGGAGGCCTTGGGAAAGACCCAGGACATGCTGAAGAGACTATGGCTCCTGGCTGGCCTGAGAATACCTCGGGGTCCCCCCAGAGAAGCTGGACGAAGTAGCTGGGGAGAGGGAAGTCTGGATTTCCCTGCTTAGACTGCTGCCCCCGCGATCTGACCCAGAAAAGCGGTAGGGGATGGATGGATGGATTTATAAAAAAGGTGTTGGCACTGTTTACCGGTGAGAACTCACCCACTGCAAACACTATTTTGGTAAATGAAATCCTATTTTGACAGACATTTTTACCCTGCAAAAACAGCTCAGATGTAAAAAAAAACTACACAGAAATTCCAAAGGGATTCTAACATAAGCTGATTCTTACACACCAAGATGATGTTGGGAATGTAGCTCAATTGTTACCTAACAGATAAATTCACCTGCAGGTTAATATATATGTTATTCTAGGGTAAAATATCCCCGAGTTATTGAATTATGGTTTATACTGTAGTTGAAAGTAATAAATACTGTCAGTTTGCAAAATCTGACCTGATTGTTTTTGGATGATTACATGGCTTTATAAAGACTAGGAGTGGAGGAAACGGCTGCATGAGTGAACGGCACTCATGGGCGGAGTTTGGGGGAACAAACTCCGCCTATGGCCACAGCCACCATGTCCAGTTCAGGCTGCTGCTGCTGATCCACCTGGCTCCGTCTCTGTACTTATCATTTGCAAAATCTCTACGACCTTCTCCAAGCTCGTAAAAAGCCATAAAGACCTAAGAAGAATTCATGTGTGACTCGAATCACAACAAAAGACAACTAGTACAGAACCATTTCTCCTAGATGAAATGAGTGTCTGCCAATTAAATTCATTTCTTGCAGAGTAATAAGGGGAAAAAAATCACCCAAGCTTTACAAGAAGAGCTCTCATTTTCACTCCATCTGCTAACTTGCATGGATCATGGCAAAAATAACAAGCACCTAGATGAAAATGGCCGTCTGGATCAGACGATGACTACACCTTTGGTGACAAGCACAAGGAAAGTGTTACATAGGTTCTCATACACAGAGCAGATAATAGCGGTTTGTTGATAAAATAACACACATACTTTAAAAACATTTCATGCATTAGCTGTCATTAATATATATATATATTATTTTGTTTTTATATGTGCTCAGCATTAACTGTTAATGTTTATCATAATTAATAGTTATGACCTAAGGTAGCTTAGCCATTAAATCTAAATCTAACGTTCCCATTTCACTGAAAAGTTTCTCGATTACTATTGACATAGGGTAACGTTATGTATTAAGTTTTTTCTGGTTGTCAATGGCTTCATGATTACAGTTAGCTGCACTGATACCATGTTAATATACCTGATTAAAATATCAGTTTACAGCTTTCCTTGGGTCACATGGTTCAGTGTGAATGTACTAATAAATTATGGCGAAATTGCTTAAATTATTTTGTGGTAATTTATTTGCCACATAAATCCTGTGTTGCGGTAAAGTGTCTATTTTTATGTGCGCTTTTTAAGTGCTGTGTTTGAGAAACTGCACTCAAACAATAAGTGCTTTATCACATTATTTTGTCTCCATCATGTTGAATTACTTAATAAAACTTCTGATTGTCCATATTGACCTATATTTTTTTACCTTTATTACCCCCACCCCCACTCTTTGTTTCTGCAGTGCAAGTTGTGAATGGGACATTACATATACAGGTATTTTTTACAATGTTTGCCCAATTTAGCTTGTTTTGTGGATAAAGAATGACAATAGATTTTTATCACTGGACGCTTTTGAGAGTCCATTGCTGTTTGCCCTCTACACATGACTGCAGTCCAGCCCATCCCAATAACACCATCATCAAATTTGCTGATGATACTATGGTGGTTGGACTCATCTCAGAGGGGGGAAATGAGTCTGCCTAGAGAGATCCTGAGATTGTCAGCTTGGAGTTCAGCGAATAACCCGACAACACAAAGATACAGGAAATCGTCTTCTACTTCAGGAAGAACAGCGCAGATCTGGCCTTCCTCTACATCAACAATGACTGTCGGAAGAGGGTCACCGCCTTCAAATTCCTAGGTACCTTAAAAAGCTACAGTAGTGACTTCACTTCCGGAGAGTGCTCCATAGAGAGCATGCTGACATACTGTACCACAGTGTGGTACAAGAGCTGCCCTTAAGCAGAGAGGAGAGGACTTCAGCATGTGAAAAGCTGCTGTGACCTTTTACCGCTCCTCCATACAGAGCACTCCGGCATACTGGGCCCTATTTTGCATCGGCAGAAAGTGCAACACAAAGTGCTTTCGCTAGTTTCATACCAGAGCATTCTTCGTTTTGCTGCCAAGTGCATTTTCAAAATAAATGATTTTGCACTCATTTCCCACTCATAGGAGTAGTGTTTTTTAAATGAGTTGTGGCTGGCTGCATTGTCAGCGCATTGGTATTTTAAGGCAGCAAAATGACATTGTGCTTTTGACCAACAAAAGATATGTTTAATGTCTGTGGTGTATTATTAAACGATAATTAAGCGGCGCGTTTTAGAGATGCATGGGTGCACAACGCTAGTTAAGGACACAGGTATGCAATTGAAGTGCTCTCATGTTTTTTTAATTTTAGTTTACTTCATTTATATATGTTTATATATGTTTTATTATAGAGCACATCTGGTCCTTTCACGTAAGCATACTGTTTCATGAAACACACACACACACACACACACACACACAGAGCTGTGGAAAAAATTGCTACCACTCCATATTTTTAACATATCTGCATTAATTGTGGTTCTGCAGGCAGAGGACCACGCTGAGCGGCAGGTTGCTTCCATGTTCAAAATATCTAAGACAGCAGTACACAAGAACAAGGTTAAACAGGAAACAAAAGCAATGACCAGAAACCAGCCAGGTAGAGGGCGGAAGCTAATGCCAGTGATGCACACCGCTGTGTGTATATAAAGTGTATATAAAGTTTTAAGAGTAAACCGTATTATTAAAAAAATCATTCAAGTTCATTATTGGAATTACATATTGATGATGAGATATTTGACCAAGTGACACACATGGGTATTTAAACACACCAGGCTGCACAGCGAGCTTCTGTTTCCCCATCTTCTGACATCATTGTACCACTTTCAGCACTGCGTGAATGATCTGGTAATGCCAGAAAACGAAGACATACGCATCACTACCTCCTTCGACGCTTGCTTCACCAAAGGGCTTCGGTGGAACAGTGCTGCTCCCATAAATGATGTGCATTTTCAATCCGGCATAACCATGCGTTGATGCAAAGTCTGTTTTTCCCACCAAAATAGCAAAATGGATTTGGACATGCCCATAAATGTTAGTTGTGCCTTGCGCTTTACACTTTGTGTTAAAATGTCAAAGGAGTGGGATTCAGCATATCATCAACGCAGCATGGAAGACTGTTGGCTGCTCTCTGCCCTCCCTACACCTCCTGCTGCCGCAGAAGAACCAAAAGTATTTTGAAGGAACCCTCACATTCTGGTTTTCACCTGTTTGACCTGTTGCCCTCTAGGAGGCGCTACAAGTCCATTATGTCAAGAATGAACTGACTCATTGACAGCTGTTTTCCCAGAGCCTTGCCAGCATTGAACCTTAACATGCACTGACTACCTTTCTCTCTGTCTCCCGCCCCCAACTCTTCTCTGTATGTGCAATAGTTCTCTCTGTCAAATAATTACAAGCCAAGTGCTATATTTGCTTTATGTGCAACATTATTAGTAATCATCTGTGCGATATTCATATTATTGGTAGTTTTTATATGTGGTGCTTATATGTAGTACTTTTACATTTATTGTGTAAATACTCCTGAAGGGGTAGCTGCAATTTCGTTATACATAGTATAATAACAATAAAAGGCTTCCAATTCTAATTCTAAATGTAAATCACAACCTTCAGCAAATCACCATCTAAATCATACTCTTTTACTTAATATGTACACTGTCAAAGCACCCTTTACTCAAGAAGTACACTACTAGAGCACTCTTTACTCATTAAGAACACTGGCAGAGTACCATTTCTTTACGTATAAGTACACTACTACAGTACATTCTACCTTATAAGATCACTAGCAGACCTCCCATTCGTTACTGATTAAGTACACTACTAGAGGCCTTCTGCTCATGGAATACACTATGGGAGGATCCTTGACTCAATAAGTAAACTACTGGTGACCCTTTACTTAATAAATACACTACAAGAGTAACCTATTGTTTATCCATTAAATGCAGTAACCAGTATCCATGAGGTTATAAGAGTAAGTAGTAGACATTTTAGAAAGTGTGTGTGTTATTTTATTATTTATAGAGAAGCACTTTTCATGCCGTGTAACACTGTGTCTAGCACTATTCCGGGTGATGGGAGGGGTGCTAGGTTTTTCAATGGAAAATTACATTTACTGTGTCAGACGTGCTCTTCACATTTCAAAAACACCAAACCATTCAGTATTGAGTGTTTTTTTTAAATAAATACCTTCTGGTTTGCCATATTATCATTCAGTACCTGCACATGCACAGCTAAATTGAGCTATGGTTATAGCTTGACTACGCCTTTTAGTCGTACTACTATTGTACTTTTGCCAGTATACATGTACAGGAAGTGAATCGATTTACTGACCGAAGTATGTCCGATTCCACTACAATAGGTGGCGAAATAGCTCCTTTCAGCTTGCTAGTATTGGGCTTTTTCCAGCTGACCTATTACATCAGACATACAAAATAATAAAATTTATAATAATGGGTGCATGGACAAATGAAGTGACACAAGCTTCAACTCTGATCTGGTCGGAAGAACTAATGCAAGAAGATCAGGGTAGCATAACAAGAAATAAAGTATTCTGTATAACACACTATAACAGGTCGGTATTGCAATGTGATTTTGTTATAATAAATATTGGGGTATTTATTAAAAAAAAAAAGGAGTGCAACATAAATTTCTCAGAAACCCACCTAGAAGTGATTTAAACAGCAAGGATTAAAATGATTATACTACATAAATTTATATGTACTTATTGATTTACTAAATTCTCTATACACCTGTTTGACCTGTTGCCCTCTGTTCACCTGTTTGACTGAATGTGCAGTTAATTGAAGCTGTATAAATGTTTCATTCATTTTTCATTGATTATATAAAATCTGAAACTTAATAAGCAATGACTGTTCTGAAACTCTTGTGTAAATGAAACTGGACTGAAGGATGATGTAACAGGAACATTATAAAACTACAAATAGCCAATCTGAGTTATGAAAGTGGTTTTGCTTTTGTAGGTCTTCACATTCTTTGAATTTTTTTAAAAATAATGAATTTATTTTGATGCAAGTGTAACCAGCTCCAGAGCCTAGATTAAAACTTTGGTTGTAAATCATACTGCTATAAACTTGAAGTATCTGAGCAATACTGTAATGCAAAGTAGTTCAAATTAAATGAACTACCAAGAAAATTAACATGGTAGATGAGATACAGAGCAAACATTACCTATTTAACCAAAGAACAAATGAAACCATCATTTTCACATATAAAAATATGTATTTTACCTATATTTATATATAATTATTATTCTAAAAGGTAATGTGTCATAAAATAGTTCATGGACTTCTCATAGAACAATAAATACTTAGTTGCTTATTTCATAAGTAAACTTGATTGATTTACATGTATGGGAAATACAGGCTAATTTATAACTAGTTTATAAATTATGTTTCTGTTTTTTTTCCATGCCTATTACATGTAGATACACTGCAGCAAAAAATTGATCACAAGTGCTGTGAGGAAACCCAGAAGAGAATGATGCAGCAAATGCGCCATAGAGCTGAGCAGCTGTGCTTCCCACTTTCTGCATGGCTGCATCTTCTATACTCAGCAAGTCTGCACTAGGGGTGGGCGGTACAATGGTGCCATAGTCATTACCAGTGTGATTGTGTGCCATGATATAGATTTGCATGATACAGGTAACACCGCGAGACGTCTACAGCCTAATTATAAAAATAAAGGGTTTTGTTTTCTTTAAAGCTGAAATCTGAGTACTTATCCTCATATAGTCTATGTAACCGGTTTATCTGTGTTGTCTTATGACGAGAGCTTAGCTGAGCTGAATCTGTTCAGCCTCGCGTAAAGGAAATTAAGGGGGGACATGATCCAGGTATATAAGATTCTAACAGGTCTGGATGCTGTTCAGCCAAATGGCTACTTCAATATTAGTTTAAATACTAGAACTTGTGGCCATATGTGGAAATTAGCGGGAGAACATTATAAACTAAATTTGAGAAAACACTTCTTTACGCAGCGTGTAGTTGGAGTATGGAATAGTCTAAAGCTAAAACCCTGGTTTCCTTTAAATCAGAACTAGATAAGATTTTAACAACTCTGAGCTATTAGTTAAGTTTTCCACCAAACGAGCTTGATGGGCCAAACAGTCTCCTCTCGTTTGTAAATTTCTTATGTTCTTATGTGTGATTATAACACAATTTGACAGAGTATCATGATAGCAAATGAACAAATTCTAAATAAACAGAATTTGTGTAATTATACACATTAAACAAAATAACCGGGATACATTTTTATAGTAGTAGTTTACAATAAGTTCATTGTGAAATTTCCTTGGGGCTAAATATTCCACGGTCAACTGTTAGTGGTATTATAACAAAGTAGAAACAATTGGGAACTTTAGCAAATCACCCACAATGTGGTCGGCCACGTAAAATCACAGAGCAGGGACAACACATCCCAAGGCACACAGTGTGCGGAAGTCGCCAACTGTCTGTGGAGTTAATAGCTGCAGACCTCCAAACTTCATGTAGCCTTCAGATTAGAAGAACAGTACGTAGAGAACTTCATGGAATGGGTCTCCATGGCCAAGCAGCTGCATCCAAGCCTTATATCACCAAGTGTCATGCAAAGCGTCAGGTGCAGTGGTGTAAAGCATCCATCCACTGGAATCTAGAACAGTGGAGATGTGCTCTTTGAAGTAATGAATCATGCTTCTCTGTCTGGCAATCCAATGGACGAGAGTTTGGTGGTTGCCAGGAAAATGGTACTTGCCTGACTGCATTGTGCCAAGTATAAAGTTTGGTGGAGGGGGGATTACGGTGTGTGGTTGTTTTTCATGGGTTGAGCTTGGCCCCTCAGTTCCAGTGAAAGGAACTCTTAATGCTGCAACATTCAAAGCCATCTTGGACAATTTCATGCTCTCAACTTTCTAGGAACAGTTTGGGGATGGCCCCTTCCTGTTCCAACATGACTGCGCACCGTTGCACAAAACTAGGTCCATAAGGACCTAATCACACATAAGAACAGAAGAAATTTACGTATGTGAGGAGGCCATTCGGCCCATAAAGAACCTTGTTACATACACGTATGAGCGAGTCTGGTATGGAGGAACTTGACTAGCCTGCACAGAGCCCTGACCTCAACCCGATAGAAACACCACTGGGATGAATTCGTGGGGAGGCTGCAAGTCAGGTCTTCTTGTCCAATATCAGTGCCTGACCTCAGAAATGCTCTCCTGGAAGAATGGTCAAAAATTCCCATAAACACACTTCTAAATCTTGTGGACCGCTGCAAAGGGTGGGCTAACTCCATACCAATGAACATCAAACTCCTTTAACCTTAAGCAAGACATACATTGGCTTATGCAGCTCCATTGTTTGAACTAATGTGCCATTAGTGTTAATTACAGCAGCAAATCTAACACCCTAAACCAAAAAACTGTATTCTTCCAAACAGAGTGGCTGCTCTGTCCTGAAATACTAGTTGAAAAATTCTCAAACGCAGCATGTTGGATAGACAGACGTAGTTTATCGGTCACTTCATCTTCGTCAAAGTTTATGTTGTTTAACAACTGTATAACGTTATTTTTTTATACACATCAACTCAGGTGGCACGATTAAAAAACATACGTTTTTAGGGTTGCCAACTCTCATGCATCTTGTTTGACACGCTTTCAGACGCGCATGCAAGACATATTACGGCTATATCTATATTATTAATAATCTATATTATTCCATTATAAACATTAGCTACATCAAAAGTGTCGGGGCAGTTTGCAAAGACTACAGACCATTTACAAGGTAAAATAAACCGTTACATACACGTACATGTGTGTGTATATGTGTGCAGAGAGGCTCGAATTAAAAATCTCACTCCAGACAGCTGACCAAAGTTGGCAACCCTGCATTTTTTAAATGTAAAGTAAAATACACTGTTTTCGGCTGTAACGGCTTGTCATTACCTTTGCATTTTTACTCCGCCAATTATAAAACAAATATGAGAAAACATTACCTATGTCACTTTTTGAATCTTTTATAAATAAAACCTCCCATACTCAACTGTAATAACAATTAAAGTGTACTTAATATATCGTAAAATGTATTTTTGTTTATTTACATAAAGGGACAAGACATACAACTCCTCCCAAAACTTGGTAAAAAGTAATACCATGGCATTATATCATCACTGTCCAAAACGTGAAAAATACCGTGATAATAATTTTAGGTCATATCGCCCACCCCTAGTCTGCACCCCACTTTCTGCCTGGCTGCATCAGGTACACTACTCAAAAAATTAAAGGAACGCATTTTAATCAGAGTATAGCATCAAGTCATTTAAACTTCTAGGATATTGATTTGGTCAGTTAAGTAGCAGAGAGGGTGTTTCAGCTGCTTTGGTGTTAATGAAATTAACAACAGGTGCACTAGAGGGCCAAAAAATGGGACGACCCCAAAAGCAGGAATGGTTTAACAGGTGGAAGCCACTGACATTTTTCCCTCCTCATCTTTTTGCATTTCGTTATGGTAAATGCCACTACTGGTATCATGAGGCGACACCTGGACCCTACACAGGTTGCACAGGTAGTCCAACTCCTCCAGGATGGCACCTCAATATGTGCCATTGTCAGAAGGTTTGCTGTGTCTCCCAGCACAGTCACAAGTGCATGGAGAGATTCCAGGAGACAGGCAGTTACTCTAGGAGAGCTGGACTGGGCCGCAGAAGGTCCTTAACCCATCAGCAGGACTGGCATCTGCTCCTTTGTGCAAGGAGGAACAGGATGAGCACTGGCAGAGCCCCACAAAATGACCTCCAACAGGCCACTGGTGTGAATATCTCTGATCAAACAATCAGAAACAGACTTCATGGGGGTGGCCTGAGGGCCTGACACACAGACCTCTACAGGCTAGTCAACGGCACCTAGACTTCCATTAGGTATCAGGATGGAATCTTTGGACCCATTGTCTGGCCCTACACTGGTGCAGTGGGTCCTGGGTTCCTCCTGGGGCATGACAAAGTCCGGCCTCATGTGGCAAGAGCATGTAGGCAGTTCCTGGAGGATGAAGGAATTGATACCATTGACTAAACTAAATCCAATTGAATACCTCTGGCACATTATGTTTCGTCCATCCGATGCCACCAGGTTGCACCTCAGACTGTCCAAGATCTCAGTGATACCCTGGTCCAGATCTGGGAGGAGATCCCCAAGGACACCATCCGTCGTCTACTTAGGAAAATACCCTGATGTTGTCAGGCATGCATACAAGCACGTGGGGGCAATACAAACTACTAAGTACGATTTTGAGTTGCTGCAATGAGATTTTGACAAAATGGACTAGCCTGCCACATCATTTTTCCAATTTGACTTTCGGGGTGTCTTTGAATTCAGCCCTTTGTAGATTAGTAATTTTCAACAAATCATGTGATCTCACTTTTGGCAAGGCTGCATCCTCTACACTCCGCAACTCTGCAGCCTGCTTCATGCATAGCTGCTTCTTCTGTACTCAACAACTCTGCAGACCACTTTCTACTTGGCAGCATCTTTTACAGGTTCTGCATCCACATGTGTTTAGTCTCCTTGTAGAAGAAGGCAGGGGCTGAGTGTTTGTCCCCAAGCCTTCAAATCACATCCATGATGCTTACAGTCCATGTCAGCTGTGCCTTTGCTTTGGCAGTACATCTGTGAGAGCCACCAAACAGAGTTAGCTTATGGAGGCTAATTGTCGTAATGAGTGGCCATGACGATTGTCTGTATAAAAACATGTCCAGACAAAAAGAAATTGAACACACTGGCGAGAACAATCTGTTGCATACTTAAAACGACGCTGTCATCATGTTTGCTCTGTCATACCACAACCCTAGAAGGCAGAGAATGTTTTTGATACAGCAGGCCCTGCACATACAGTACAGAGTGCAAATAAATGTACTTGTGCAGAATGTGTAAGTCATTTTAATAAAGGAAATGCTTTTTAAAACTGAAGTTATTCTCCTGATTAACAACCACTATATGTTTAATACTAGCAGTGACAGACAAGAAAGCCAACAGTTGCCAAAACGACGTTGACTATGTCAATTTCATCTGAAGTATATGGCCAGTTTAAATACCCCCACCCCAGCCCATGGCCTCGTTCATTCAGCTCTTACTCATAGTGCTGACAGTTGGGCACGTTCTGTGCGTATACAAGATGCCTGGCCCACACTAGACTGAAAAAATATATGACATAGTTATATGACAAGTGATTCTTCTCATTTATAGATATGTTTCAACAGTACATGGACCTCAGCACAAGGACTGTATCAAAATGGATTAGAGGACGAGCTGAAAAGGAACTTTCTCCAGTCTAAACATGTTAATCTCTATGACATATTTTAAACCCACTTCAGAAGCTACTGGTGCTTCAAACCAATAGGTGATAGTTCCAGTGCAAGGGAAATAATAGGTTACTGTGGCAGATGGCTATGCAGGTAATTTTGGATATCCTTACAGGGCTGTCCACAAGGTTCTCAACAAACGCCCATGAAGCAAAGAGTCTCACCCTAAAATCCATTACAAATCATCATGGTAGAATCTGAATATATGTTCTTGCCAGAATGTGTGAGCACATGTTTTCACCACCAGACCAACAGTTTCAGCAATGCTTTGACAGCTAGAACTCCATGTAGACAACAGTGGCTATTTTTAAACAAGTTCTATGTATGGTCCTCATCTGAAGCCCATCCAAGACTGCAGAGTGGTAATGTGGACAAGACTGCTAACCTCAGCGTAATGTGTATACTGGCCTATTCTGCTCACTCGGTGGGTCTTGGCACCACCGTAGCATCCATGCCATCTGCTTCACTAGGCCAGGCAGCAGGTCACCTGAGCTGCCCTCTGCTGCAGCTCAGTACTCCCATCACCTGAGGCTTTCTGTGTCCTCAATTAGCATTCATGTACATTGGCATCAACAACAGCAACAGCAGTTTTGAAGAACTATGTTTAAACCTCTGTGACTGGACATTGATATTTCTATAGTTAACAATCAATCAACAGAAACACCTGCAATACATAAATGATATTCGTTTATCCCCCCAAAATAAAGAATGTGACTTTCTGTCATTTTGGTGGCCTAGCAGAAAGGATTAAAAATAGATGGCATCGATCGGGAGATTCATATTCATGTGTGGTGAGATGTTTATATTAAACAAGTGTTTCAAAAGAGGAAGACTGCAATAAAATGGATACTGCTTCTTCACTTCACTTAACCTACCCACAATAAATTTCACCAACTGGCTAACCAACTGCTATTGATAAAATTTTACAAATGAGGGGTGGGGTCATAGTTTCCACGTACAGTTTTCCCACCCAATTAGGCTATGAAAATACAGTTATGGGTAAATATTAGGAGGTCGCAGGTTGCGGGTTTTTGGGATGCTTTCATAATGTTCTGCGGCAGTGAACTGTAAATCAATCATATTATTCCATTATAAACTTAAAATTAGCTACATCAAAGGCAATGGGGCAGTTTGCAAACCATACAGACTATTTACAAGGTAATAAAACTGCTACATACATGTAAATGTGTGTGCAGACTTGCCTCCAGTTGAAAACCTCACTCAAGTCAGCTCACAAATTGGCAACGAGAGTGTGTCTGTCTGCGTGTCATCATTGTATTTAACTGTGGTTTTAAAATGTTGAACATTTGAATGTGATTAGCAGGCAAAATACACCATTGTTTATTTCTTTGAGATACAGTATACTGGGATTTCAAATATTCGGCTAGTTTCAGCTTCCGCTGGGCGGATTTTAAGCATATGTTTGGCTGGAGATTTTTGCTTGACCTGGCAACACTGGGTGCGGTAGGGGTTATAAACTTTATTTTAGAATATTCAGAAAATCATTGCACACCACACTGTTTGAGAATCACTGACCTTTTCCTGGGAAGTTTGAAAAAAATGCTTTCTGCCCTCTGCTGCCACCTAGTGGGAATTTTGTAAACTCTAAGGTACCGGAGCTCATAACGACCACAATGACACCATACACACAAATCGGCCTTTTCGACCTTACAACATGTCTCCATAGGCTGAAAAATATCTGTCAAGTAATTTTTCAGTTATCGCAGTAAAGAGATCAAATGTCTGAAGCTACACCTATTTTCGCTATCACTATGCAGTGCTGTTTCAGTTTTGGAGTGATCTGTCCCAAAATTTAATAACTTCCAGTTTGTCAACCATAAAATATATCTGCAAAGTTTGTTCCATACAATAATTTTAGAGTTACTGCATTCACAAGACCAGGTATCTTCTACAGTTGCCGTTTCTTTCCTTTGCTTCCACACAGCACTGTTACTTCATTTATGGGGCAATTTGTCTAAAAAGGAAATAAGGTGTAGATCTTTATCCATATAATGTTTTTTTTTTAATCAAGCAGTAATATGATTCATCAGATACTTTGACTTATCACTTATACAAGGTCAAAATATCATCTGCTTTCACCCTTCCCTTTTCTGCCCCTAAGCAGCATACTTTCAATTTTGTAGTGATATGTCTCAAAATTTCCTTAGCCATACAATATGCCTGTCACAATAACTAAAGTTAAGTGCTAAAAAAATCATGATGTGGTGTTGTTGGCTATTTCTATGGTTCAAGGTCATTGCACAAGAGGTCCCAAAATAAACTAATTATTACTTTAGCTAAACAGCATTTAAAAGCAGTAACAGGAAATAGTTGATATTTGTTTTTACCTTATCTTGGATGGTTTCAGAACCAATGTTTATAGTTGTCGCTTAGTTGTACTTCAAATTGTATTTTAGTATCGTATTTCACTTTTTGGTAATGTTTTCGTTGACTGTACTGTAAGCACATAGCGCACAGTCAGTTTTATTAAAATCATGACATCCATACCACACTTCGTGAACGTTGCCTGGTGCATTGGCACTAACAACATGAATATTCAGGACCGCGGATGGTGCAGAAATGCGTCGCGTTCACTGTGGCGCGCACGCTTTCACGTGAAGTGTGAATTAGCCATGAGCTATGCATTGTAAGCAGAGCAGAAGAGCAGAAGCGCCACAATTGGCTGAAATGTTGGGGGCATTCATTCTTACGTACATACAATATATTCATATTCAGAAAAAAATAATGAGTTATGTCCATATATCATGGGAACATTTGATAATGTTATTATCATAAAAGGCTTGCCATAAAATGTCCATACAAAGTTCAAAAAAGACCCATCAAATGGTTTTGGAGTTATCAACTATCAAAGTGTCCATGGCGGCAGGGGCGGTTTGATGCTAAAACCATAAGTATTCCCAAATGTCCGGGAAATACAAAAAAGGACAATATTCAAAAACGTGCAGAGACGTGCAGTGGGTGAGGACAAACATGGTTGGTGGAGGTGCGAATGCAAAATCTAGGTGCTGCGAATGTTCGACTGCAAATGAAATCGTAGGTGTGTGTGCATGGCGGTGTATGAACCAGCCTTTACTGCTCAGTATTCAAAGGGACAGGTCTGTACACAGTTTTCTAAGGCGTGATTGATATACAGGTGGAAGGGCATCTTATTTCTCTTTACTGAGTTCAATAAAATGCCTCAACTTTATTCAACATTGACTATTTTGTATTTTGGGATATATGACACAGTAAGCTAACATTCAGTACTCATGATTGATGTGTTGAATGCAGAAGAAATGGGCAGGAGTAAAGATCTGAGGGACTTTGACAAGGGCCAAATCATTATGGCCAGACCACTGGGTCAGAGTTTGTCTGAAACGGCACGGCTTGAGGTGCTCGCGGGCAGCTGTGGTGAGTTCCTGCTGAGAGTGATTTGAGGAAGGAAGCACCATGAACTGCCAGTACTCATCAATGCGAGATGCGAATGAAGGCTCTCTCATAAATATGGTAAGTTTATATCCGCAAGGTATACAGTGCTATTCCAGTGTATATCCAATGACCCCTTAAATATTCACTGGAAACCATGACCTGATTTTAATAGGTATCTCCTCAAATAAAGAAGAACTGTATTAACACACTACAAGCCTGTTAAATAAATACAATACAAAACCCAGTTATCAAGGTTCTTCTAAGAATAATTACAAAACCATTAGTGCTTCAAAGAGAGACAATGAAATGTTGTCAAGATCTAGCTTTTGTTCAGTTTATATGCTGAATGTCTGTTTGTAAGCTGTAAATTGAAAATGAATTCTATCAGTTACTGCACCCATTCCTATGCCAGTTTACAACAGAGACCAGATTGACTCAGCCACTGAAGTAAGATCTAGAGTTTACATTTGTTTATTCTGCAGTGCATACAATGCAAGTTTCATCGTGTTGTACGGCCCTTCAAGCAAGCTTACTTGAATGAAGTCCTTTGTAGTTCATTTCGGCTGGGGAAGATATTTTCTGCTCATCCTGCCGTTCCTTAATGAAAAATGCTCTGTGGATGATGAGTCTAATTAATTCACAGTGACTCTGAATATATCACCACCACATGACGTACAGATGAATTAGAACTCTTGAGAATCCCGCTACATTCTTTGCAGAAGGTAATAAAGCATGGTTCGGTTAATTGAAAAATCTGAAGTCAATATTGAAACGGATCACTTGAAAGACCAAACATTTATTAGAGTCCTGCAGGAGCCCTTCCTGAGACCAAAGATGGCGGACAGTATCAGAGGAATGGCTGCGCAGGAGGAAAAGGCCCATTGACACATGGCTGCAATAGCTGCAGCTCTCAGACTTTGAATCGGTTTGCTGTAGATAGTTTGTGTTGGCAGCTACTGCTGGACTTTGCTAAGCAGCATTCCATCCAAGATCAACTATTTCAGAGCATGCCGCTAATTACCTTCAGCACTTCAAAGGGGAGAGAGGCCCGGAGAAGCTGCCCCAAATGGCTCACTTCCCTCAGGCCAAGTCTCTCATATGGCAGCGCATCACTGATCGGACCCACACTGGAGGCAAAGCCAAGGCCCCTCCATTTGTTTCAATTTTATTTCCCTTGTAGATCCGGTCTAGAATGACCTCTGCCAAAGAAGATCCAAATAGCAACTCAGGTCGAGCTCTATATTTGAGTATGCCAAAATCATTTTATTATTGTAACAATTTTCCTGAAGAACTGAATGTCTAACTGCAATTTTAAAGAGAAGGTACCCACACATTTCTGTACTTGCTGGTCAAAGAGCTCACCATAGTCAGGTTTATCCAGTACTTAGATTGGATTAATTTGATCAGTTTCTGTGTAAAATTATGTAACATTTTTGACATTTTCTACCACTTATGCACTACATCATCTTTAAGCACAATAATGTACAAAGCATAAACGAAACAACTACCTTATGTCCTTCCATTTCCTTCAGTTGCTTAGTTAGTCATGATTTCATGACCTGAAACCCTTTAAACAAAAGCACAGCACCTTTTCACACACACACACACATAGAAATAAAATTGATCACCACCAAACCACAAGAACATCGTACCTCTCAAGTGATTCAAACCACAGTAAATGTAAAAACGAAAATCAGCTCCTCACAGGCAGTGGCCGATGAAAAGAGGGGATCAGAGAACATATCTTATATATCTACTGGGCATAACTGAAATATCAACATTGACACTCAACTACTTCATGGATTATAACCGCTTTGGTTTCTCTCTGATTTTCTTACAGATAAAATCACAGGTAACAGACTACGCACTTTGATGAACAGCAGAAGCTTGAACTCACTGAAAGTATATTGATTTGATAGAAATTTCTACAAATGCAGGCTTAAAGGTGGCAGTGTACTTCAAACAATGACTGGACAAAATGAAATTGAACATGTCAACTCATTTTAATAAAGGAGATGACAGCTCTTTTAAAATGAAAGTGGCTCTCTATTTACAGCCACTATTGATCTAATACTAGCAACAGCACAGACAGAGAGGCCAACAATTTCCATGAAACTTACAACACTAATACACTAACAAAAGACATGCATTTCATGGCAAAAATTACATGACATTTACTATTAACAGAAATACACAAATGCACATATTCCATCCATCCATTCATCCATCATCTTCTGCTTAAATGAGGTTGGGTCGCGGGGGCAGCAGTTTCAGCAGGGAAACCCAGACTTCCCTCTCCCTGACCACTTCATCCAGCTCCTCCGGGGGAATCCCGAGGCATTCCCAGGCCAGCCGAGAGACATAGTCCCTCCAGCGTGTC
>JAODJX010000035.1:10191271-10202083 GCA_026776945.1 Isichthys henryi | reverse complement strand
GTAAGGGTGTACGCTGTAAACAATGGCTGCTATTGGAATAATACATAGGCTAAAAACGGGAATTAGAAACCTGTACGCTGAAAAGGTGAAAACGTTGTATCCGGGGTACGTAGTAACGAGGTTCGACTGTACCAGGAACAGGCCTCCCTGGACTTTATGAATATTGCTGTTAATTGCTAAACATTGATTTCTCAGGTTCCGCATGTTTCCCTTCTGCTTACAGTTAGCGAAATGCTACACATCACGACTGTGATACTCAGCCTCCCAAACACTCCAGTTTGCAGACAGCTGCTCAACTTCTTTCATTTTCTAATTATGGCGTTCTTAATCAATATCAAGTGACAAACAGCATTTATAGGGTATAATGTGTGTAATCTCTCTGAAGGTGATTTATTAAGTTGGCATGCACTACTCCAGTAAATTCCAAAAACAGTCAATTGGATTAATATTAAATGTGCTGACACATAGAACAGTTCATAGGAAGGGTATTTAATCAAGGAACTGCACTGAAGGCTGATTTTTACTTATGCATTGAATTGACGTCGTAAGTACGACATAGACGTAGACGTTACACCGAAGCGTATGCCATAGCCCGACATGCACTTCCTGACAAATGTAACTACATGTGGCAGTGACATAGACCACAAGAACTGTAATTGGTCTGCTTGGCAGCATTTGTTATCTTTATGTGAGCGAAGAAAGCACACATCCCAGGTGTACTGATGTCATTGATTGAAACCGACACATTATTTTATGTCTAGCATTGAATACCCCACCCTAGGCTTCATAGCAATAGGTCTACAAAACACTCAGCATGACAGCACCAATTTCACTTACCTCCATTAAGTTTATTTTTACTTTACAAGACTAAACAAAAGTAAGTATAGACACTAACTTTAGAAGGGAAGACATTTTTCCAAATTTGTCCATGGAAAGTTTGGAGAAGCACAAATGTAACCAGGACTCAAAAATGAATTATTTGTTAGATGTTTGGTTTTTTTTCTGTTTAAATTCTGTGATTTACCAATTGAATATGTCACAGGGTGGGAAGACAAACGCAACATCCAAAACTATGCATCACCTAGCGTTTTGACGGTGTAACTGACCGATGCACAAGTATAAATGCTCGCGACAGTTTAGGCCATCTGCGTAGGTCATAGCGTAGGCTCAACGCAGAGGTATAAATGTGACCCGTGCTGGCAAAATGAGTCGGAATGAGGAAAATTTCAAAATGGAGTTATTATTTTTAGATTCTCCTTTTTAAAACCTTCAAAATGATGTATGGTTTGTTGGAAATCGGACAAAAAATGACCGAGTTACATCTGTTAGAAGTTTTTTACATTAACGAGTTCTATTGCTTCAGAGTGATGTCATTGGAAATTCTATGCAAAGTTTTAGAAAGCAGGCGAGCCTCGCTTCACGGTGATACCAAACAATCGGTGGGGGGATTCCCAGTCATGCCGCGAGTGTCTTTGACAATTTAAGTAAAGGACTAATTTGTGAAGACAAAGCCCGTACAAAACATTCAAATTATGATGGTTTAAGGTATTTATTTGCTATTTTTTGATTATTGGGATCAATAGATGATGACTTAATGGACTTATTTTTGGGAAAATCTCAATTTCGACGAAAATTTATTTTCTTTGACATTTTTGGCTCATAATTTGCCTGTGCGCATTCCGACTCATTTTGCCAGCACGGGTGACAAATGGTGTTAGCAAGAGGCTAGCACATCTGATCTCCCTTTGTGACTTTCTAAAGGCAAGATCCTGGTCTTTATAAGACTGTTACCCAAGGTCAGGGTTTTATGAGGAAACCAATTTCACGTAAGACTTTTGGCAGACTATCAAACATAGAGACAAGCCACACACAATTTAAAGAGTGCTTTGTTCAACAGCTAGGTTGCTTTTTTAGAGCAAAGTCTCTCTGTGTGATTAAACCTCAAGAACAACATAAAAAGAGAAAGACAGCTGATGCCAGGATTCCCTGAATGGCAGCACTCTGCCAGCTGTTTTGTCTATAAGGGAATCAAGCAATACTGCTTTAGTGTTTTCCTTATGTGACCCAAAAAAAAAAACATACACCATACTGTATGTGATCAAAATGCGGCATGTCTGCTGCACATTATAGTTCCCTGTTGAAACCTGTATCAAGGTCAACCTTGCTGCCTTTCACAGCCATAATGGACAGGCACCCATCTCCATCAAGAGATTCCTTAAGACCTGTATCTGATCTGTCTTGGTCAGTAAACCCACCCCACTTAGAGATCCTTCCATCACGTGAAAGGTCTCACTCCAGAAACTTGTCAGATGTGGTTCCTTGATGGTGGGATGAGTTGCTTATCCAAAGACATATCCCATTAGATTCCCTCTTCACCTTCAAGAAATGCCTGAAGACCCATCAGTTCAATTTTAACAGTTAGGGCTGTTCACAGTTGTAAGGAAATGTCACATAACATGAGCTCAGGGGGTGGGGCTTACCTTCAGGCACTATGCGATGCATGGCCACCGACAGGAAGAAGATGGCGTCGCTGTAGTAGGCCCCTGAGCCAGCGCTGAAGTGCAGCTGCATGGCCTTCACAATGGGGAAGAGCTTCTCTGTCAGCTCGGTTACATCGTGGAACTCCACCTGCATGGGCAGCCATGGTGAAAACATGGTAAGGACATAACTATCTGCTGATTTCTATGGAAGGTCTACTTCCGGTGTAGTTAAAGACCCTATACTGTATATCACTGACACAAAATCTCTGCATGAGTTTCACACCTGGTCTGCCACCCTCTCAGCAGTGCAGGAGGCCCGAGTATGTTCCTGTCCCAACCACTGACACAATGCGAACAAAGAAGCTAAGGAAGGATCGTGTGCGCTGTGTCTCTGCCTCGTAAAGGTATCTCTGTGTCACTCATTTACACTAACATTCAGGATCTTATATGATGTCACCGCTGGGCGCTTGAGCAAAGCCCTTAACCCGAAATGCTCCAGGGGCTGGCTGTTATACTGTAATAATACAGAATCAGGGGCATACCTAAAAATGCTGAGCTCACTGATAAGATGTCACATTGGCCCCCACGTCCATATTTTACAAATCCAAGGGCCCCTGTTTACCGCTGGGCCCCGTCATCTGCCCTCTGACTTCTCTATATAGAATTTTCATATACTGCAGTTTGAATAATTTTTCCATATAGATTGCACTTTCTCTGTTGCATTAATACATGCGTCACATTCCTCAGCCTGCATTAATGTCACTTTCCTTGCCAACATGTCCAGTTTTAAGTGGCCATTTGCAGAGATCCCTAAGTATATCCGTGGTGTTGGAAACAGCTTGCACCTTTGCAGCCTCAGCCACAATGAGTAGGCACTCTTCCTCACAGCAAGATCAGATCACAGAAAGACAATCATTGCACATGTCCTTTGCCCCTGAGAATCTTGATTTAGAAGCAGCATCTGGTCAAAATCTTAAAGCATTTGGAAACAACTGAGGGGAGCTAACATCTCAGCCGGACTGCAGTGAAACATGACCCCTTCAGTGCCTGTTATTAGTGTATGGATGTGTGTTTGTCAGAAGACAAGCATGCAGATCCACTTCACATGTCAAGCGGGAGGGCAAGACAGGTCCCACATAGCTGGATAGACTGATCTTATGGAGAGAGGCTACATTTTAAGACTCGTAAAAGCAGGGATGAGTGTGTCAGATCTGTGATAGGGCTCTTCAGCCAAATAACAGCCACAAATTAGTCACCTTGTCCTTAGCAATCTTATAGATATATTTTGCTAGTAAACCACAGCAATGTACATACTGGGGTGAAGTCCTGTGACAAGTGTGTCAATCTTATTAAGCAGATGATGATGATGATGATGTAGGAATAATTTAGCTCAGATAAATTTTTATATCTCCACCAATGTATAAGGAAATGAATTAAGTTATAATTAATTAGTATTTAATGATGAATATTAACTAATCATTATGCCGAATGGTTGGTTCCTCCAAACTCAATTGCGGAATCTCACGTGAGTCGGTTAATGTGAGACCTGAACAGTTCTCTGTTGGGTGGCAGGTTTTCACTGGCAGGCTTCAGGATGGTCTTCTTTACTGGGATTCGCGATGGTCTGGCGATTTCTTGAGGGCTTCTCGCAGGGCTGCTCGGTACCAGATTTTATGGTCTAATGTTCATAAATAAGGATGACCAGGAATTGAACACCTGAACCAATGGTTGACCATCCAGTTGGCAGGCTTTCGGAGGGGTGTCTGTGGCAGTCCTATTGGAATTTATGACCAGACTGATTCCCCTTTACTGATGATACATACAGTTTCATGGTAGCCACTGACCAGCTTTGGAATCAGGAGTGATTTTCCGTCAGTTTGACACTAAACATGCCATGCCAGCCACACAAACATAACCTATCTGGATATTGAGACTAGTAGTCATGAGTAAATCAATATACAGGGTATACAAAAGCCAAACTTAAAAGAATCTTTCTTTTAGGGTGTTGGGTGAATTCGTGGTACTGTAGGTATGACAGGATAGCCAGAGAGGGGGTTGCGTGCCAAGTCAAGGGGCCCCTGTCCTTGAGGTCCATTCTGCTGTCTGAAGGTTCCTAAATCTTTAGGCCATAAAAGATGGGATGCGTGTGTGGGGTGTGTGTATGTGTGGGATCACTAACCCCCCTTTTGTGCTGAGGCCAAGGAGTACCTCTCCTACCAGGTTAGGCCTTGTTTTCGAGTCCTTGAATTTCAGACCTGTCTTATGTGTGTGTGTGATCCTACAACGATGATAATTAATGCATGAGGATGAAGAGAATACCATACTAATTAGATATTCGAATGAGATATCATTTAAAGGGACATTGTTAAATCCTATCAAAACATAAAGCGAAATGAAATTAATTCAACACTTTAGCTTAAAATAGCTCCTGTGAGCCCACCACCTGCAGAGGGGCATTTACCCCAGTGAATGAGAGGGTCGCCTCCCTTTGACTTCGAGTCAGGGGGCGGACTTTGGCTGTTGTCTGTGCTTATGTCCCCAACATCAGTTCAGAGTACCTGGCATTCTTTAAGACCTTGGCTGGGGTGCTGGAAGGCGTCCCCTTTGGGGACTCCATTGTCCTAC
Source organism: Isichthys henryi (assembly GCA_026776945.1). Lineage (NCBI taxonomy): Eukaryota > Metazoa > Chordata > Actinopteri > Osteoglossiformes > Mormyridae > Isichthys > Isichthys henryi. Next base: position 10,196,978 of record JAODJX010000035.1, on the reverse strand, counting down.
TGGGGGACTTTAATGCTTACATGGGTAACGACGGCAGTGACACCAGGAGGGGTGTGATCAGTCGGAATGGTCTGCCCGATCTGAACCGAATCTGAAGTCTGAAGATCTGAAGTCTTATTGGACTTCTGTGCTAATCACAATCTGCCCATAACGAGTACCATGTTCAAGCAGAAGATTGTTCATAAGGGTACTTGGCACCAGTAACACTAAATACAATGATGTACAATATTTCATTTGCATAATGCAGAAAAATAACTGCCTCCAAATATCACACATGAGTTTTCCCATACCTAATTTACATGCGATACTGCTTGGATACTTATATACATTTCCATTTAACCCAACTTCTTTTTTTTCCTCAAGAGAATATAACAATGAAAGGAAAAAGTATGACTTACACAGATGTTATTTTTAAAATTACTGTGGAAGTGAATCATAAAACAGCCAGAAACCACAACAGATTTCCTGCTACCTTGGAGATGTGCTGCGCCACAGAATTTCACACAGACCAGCATTCGACAGTGGGAGCACAGTCTAGAAACCCAGACTGCAGACTAGAACTATTTGGAAGATCAGTTTATAACATCTTAATTAGTGTGAAATCTTGGATATGTCTGTAGCAGAGCTGGGGGCTGAGAACAAGGCCTGTCTTTCACATTTGTTGTCTGGCTGATCTAGTCTCCACAACTTTCTTAATCGTACTTATCTTAATGTTACGTATCATATATGGTGGAAATTTTCCTATAGTCAACCCTCTCTGTGTTTTTGAAGTACGTTTCAAAGTTAACATGCATTGAATCATTTAAAATTACGTAACAGAAAGCACATTTCATTGACAAAGTTGTCACCTGATCCTTTTTGTTAACAAGTTACTCAAGCACCGTCACCTTCTGGCTACACACAGGCAGGCATTTTTAAATGAAATTTCATGAAAATGTTCAGTGAGTCGTTATTTTCACTTGTTTATAGGATAATATTAAGAAAGCAATATGAGTTTTAGAGTTCCTGAAAAAGTCGAACTAGTGCCCCAGTGTAGTGCCTCATGTTTTACCTTTTACTTAAATTTATTAAAACATACACTCATTCTCTCTCTCTCTCACACACACACACACACACTTTTTCAGAACTTTCCATTAATTTCTATGGGCATATTCCTCAGCCCAACAATGGCAACCTTAACCCCCTACCCAAACATAACCTTAGCCATAACTAGCCAAACAAAATGTAAGACTATTGGCATTTTTAGTTTTTTGACTAGTCACAGAATTTTATAAAATTGAGTTTCCCCTTATGGGGACCGGAAAGGGTCCCCACAAAGTTAAAATAACATAACAGACACACACACACACAAACACACACACACACACACACACACACACACACACAGGTACTTTTCTCCATTACAGTGCTGGGCTTCAATCCTGTATCCTGTATATTCAGGCCATCCATTTTCCATAACATATGGCGTCAAATTAAAGTCAAAACTCACATGCATAAATATGCCACTCGCGAGCGCAAAAGTGAAACTTGCGAGCACAGGACGAACAGCTGCATGCGCGTTCATCATAATATCACCTTCTGTAATGTATTTTTCTCCTCCCAACATCATGGTTGCGCATTTCCTTCGGCCACTCGAGGGAAATTTCCACACTCGCGTTCTGCCGGGGGAAGGTTTTGACAGTTTGGGGGCGGAGTCATGCTGTCTCTGACAGCGAACGCTATTGGCAGATGAAGTATGATTTACCTATGTTATAAGTATAATGTCACCAATTCTCAGTGCCCCCTTACCTGTTTCCCCATCAATATAAAACAGATACAGTTAAAGAATGTAGCCACACACGTTATTGGGATGCTGAGGCAGGCATTAGCTTCGGCATCTCCATACGATAAAGTAACGTTATCATGTGTTACGAGTTTCCATAGACAATACTGTACATAATTTTTACACCTCGTCATACAACCACTTACGATGAGTATTACTAACGTAGTTGTAGCATTTTGTATAGAAGCTTTCAGTAGCTAACGTTGTGGGTTAGTTAAACTATTCTGTTCTGTAGTACTTAAATCTGCAATGTAATGCCCCTTTGGGAATTGATTTACAAAAAATATCTTCACATAGGGACACACTGAGTTGTCTCCATGGTGTCAGGTATTATAAACTAGTTCCAGATAAAGACTTCAGTATAATGTTTTTAGTACTGACTTTATCCATTTAGTTTAAGTTAATCATTTAGACAGCATCATTATTAATATGACTTGTTAAACTGATAACGTAGATTCATCTCAGATTCAGAAAGGCCATACGTTAACACGGGGGGAATAGGCACCCCCAGGGACAAGGCAGCAGACCAAAGAAGAGAAGTGGTCATGAGGCAGGTCCAGTCAGGCAGTTCGTGCAGCAGACTGGAGGAGAAGTTCTTGAAAACTTAAAGCAATAAACAAAACTTGTTAATTCTTTCTTCTAATTTTGAATAATATTAATAGGTCTGTTTATCGTTTAACAAGTCATCTTAATAATAATAAATGTCACACCTCTGACCCCGATATACCTGTCCCCCCAATGTTAATATAAAACCTACGCTTCTGGCTGGCACCCTGCGGCTGCACTGTGCACTGCACTTTCACAACTGCCGTTGCACCATTGGATAGCCTACCAAATAAAAGTTCCTAAACTGGCCGTATCGATACAGCACGTCTGTATCGATGCACGTATTGTCTAAGAGTATGTAACGATATTTTACTGTATCGATTTTTTGAGCACAGCCCTAGTGACAATGAGCCTATCTGAGGCAGAGGGACATACTGGGCAGGATGGCAGACCATCAGATGGTACATACCCCACAAATGGCACACGACTGGCAATTTAAAGGCACTGGACCACCAATCCCCTCACTAGGACAAGGGAAGAACTCGCAAATTCCCCACACACACCCTGACAGCTCTGGAGGTGTCAGACTACAGTCCAGGCACTGAGCCACCATGCATCTTAGAAGAAAGCACATAGTGTAATGTCCTCTGTACGATCATGATGCTAGAACATCTACACATCCGCAAGTCCAAGGGCAACTAAAATAAACACAACACAAAGGCACATGTTAGGAGGAGAGCACATATTAATAATGCTAATAAAGTCTCTTTAAATCATTTTTAATGAATGCATCCTGACGTCTTGGAAAACCACAACTCTTGACAGTGTCATTACAAAGCTAACATAGGTACTGTCCAGATATTATCCGTCAAATTAGAGCTGTACTAGCATCCCATCCAACCACAGCTGTTTTTTTACATGCGGCTCTGGAAAAAATTAAGAGATCACTATTTTTTTTAAATCTTCATTTTTAAATCCTGGTTTAATCCTGGTTCTGCTGGCAGAAGGCTACACTGTGTGGCAGGCTGGTTCCAATATCAAAGCTTCTAAGACTGCAGCACACAAGAACAAGGTGAAGCAGGAGACACTGGCAATAACAAAAAAACAGCCAGGTATAGGGTAGCTTTCTAATGCCAGAGATGACCATCAACTTATCTGGCAGTGCCCCACAAATTGGAGAATGACCTTAAGTGACCTTCAGAAAGAATGGGAAACATTAAGTGCAGGTGTGAAGTGCACTGCTAGGGTAATTCATAACAATCTCCTAGAAGCAGGACTGAAGACCTACAAAGCAAGGAAGAAGCTTTTCATCAATGAGAAACAGGGGAGCCAGCCAAAAAAAAAATGTACATTTGAGAAATGAGTGAAACTGAACATTACAAACTTACAATGCAGTTATTTTATTCTCTTGTGTGATAATCACCATCAAATATGGGTTTTTATTTTACTTAACACGTGGTGCTTTGAAAGAGGGTTTTTCTCTGCTGCTGCTGCTACAGAGATGAAGTTCTACCTGTTGTCCATCCATTGCTGTCCTTGTGTCACCATGAGGCAGGCATATACAAAGGCCATATTAACCCATGCATTTATGAGTCACGTGACAGATAAGAAGCTGATTAACAAACTAGGTGTCATAGCTAGTTTAGAGTGCTGGTTTAGAGCTGAGGGAATTGGGAGGGGGGGGGTTAGATAATCCAGATAATCCAGGGAGTTAGGGTTAGGGAGGACACTTTAAGCTAGGACAGGATTTGTAAACTCATTTTTTCAATTAAAAACTACCCAGATTACACTTAAGCAGTGAGTTCTTGCAGTGTGCTCATTGGTCAGTCTCCTGTAATCATGTATGTGTCAGTAGTGTTAATGTGGAAGAGTGTTTTAATCAAGGAAACAAACCAGTCAAGGAAGAACTGAGCTATTTAGCCAAGCACAGGAGCCTATCAGTTTTACAGCAGTTTGTTAAATCTGAAGTAGCTCAAAGCATCCTCCCTGAAATGGACTATCTGGTCACATTAATCTGTACTGGATGAGTGGTTATGGAACATTGACAGATACCTGCCATCTGCTAGTCAAATGATCATCTGACCCTTGTACAGAGGAGTCTCTGTAGAACACAGTTTAGCAGCCAGCTTTTATGTTTCTTGAGCACTGTTCTGTAGCAATGACAGACATACTCCATTATTAGGAAAAGTGTATTGATTTTCACTAGTACAAACTGCTCCACTGGGAGAGATGCCACTCTATATAAAAAGCATCTGACCACATAAAGCACTAACAACATATCCCAGTGAAAACTCTACACCCATAATTTCAAACTTCTGCTTTTTACCACTACACGTTTGTTAGGGTAATACAGCAGTCAAGTAGCGGAATAAAGGCAACAATATGTTAATGTTCAGTATTATTTGTGTGCAACCTACACTGCCACATAAAGAGTGGTGTATAATTGAAAATTAATAAATTATCTATTTGTCTTCGTAATTAGATGTCTTTCTATAAAGTTGTACTGTAATATTACTTTCCCTGTATTTTCTCATTAAAAGGCATAATGTAAGAATGGCAACAGAAAATAAGCTTTCTGGTTGTTCAATCCATTTTAGTGTGTTTAAATTTTAAAAATTTAACATTTATGTTCTTGTGTATAACTTGGCTTACATTATTCCGTGCTGACACAGTGATATAGTACAGCAGTAAACATCAATGTTTAGGCCAGTGATCATGCTCCACAAATATCCAAAACATTATTTAAAATTGTGCCATTACAATATGCAATGTATGTATTTGACCAGATCATTCCATTTTAATGAAAAAAAATCGCCTTTGCACCACCATTTGCAATTTTAAAGAAATTAGGCAATGCTTTAGAGCTGAGGGAATCTAGGGGTGGGGGGGTACGCTATATATCTGCCTCTCAAAGTTAGGCTAGTGAGAGAAGACTGCAGCAAACCCAGCTCAGTGTCACAATTCTCTAGGTGGAGACTCCCCAAGGCTACAAAAGGTGTAGTAGCCTCATCCTTTCCTCTGGCTGTGACATCAGTAGTTTTAAAGAGAAGGGGGAATACAACTTTTCCCAACACTGCCCCCATGTGGACATTTCATGTAATACTCTGCTATGCAATGACTTGTAACAATTCAACATGTTTTGTTAAGTATAACAAAGCTAAAGTAGGTCACCACATTTGATAATTATCTAGAATGGCCAGGTCCATGTTTTCTATCAGGTCATTCCATTTTAATTCAGAAAAAATGGTTTTTGCACCATCAATTGTGAATTTAAAGAAACTTGGTGTTTGTTCAGAGCTGAAGGAATTTGGCGGGGGGGGGGGGGGGCTAACCAGTATA
>JAODJX010000035.1:10150599-10191261 GCA_026776945.1 Isichthys henryi | reverse complement strand
GCCCCCCCCCCCCCGCCCCCCGCGCGCGGGCCGCCCCCCCCCCACCCGGGATCTGCCTCCTAATGTTAGGCTCAGAAATCTTGATGTTTCATCAGCAAGAAGCAAGACCAGCTTTCCCAAGAATAAGAGTATCAAAGGTCTCATTTAAGAGGTGCCTTTTCATCCCTGACACTTACAGGGGTATGGAGAAAAGAGACAGGTAATGGAATAAAAATTAAGCAGATGGAATTATCTTACTTATATTAAACACATTAATGAATACCTTTTTGCTTGCATCTTCATTTGTCTTCATTTGTTTATACTCCATAGTTTTGGGCTGACAGTGTAGTTTCACATTAAATTACATGGGTCATTCCACGCCAATTCACCTAGAGCTGTACAGATCATGTCATGGATTTTCATGAAAAAAATTCTATAAAATGCATAAAGAAATTTGTGCAAAATCTTAACACTATCCACCCAATAGTTTTTCTGTGAAAAAAGTTGTTAAAACCGGTTATTTTTGCTATTAGATATGGCATGGTGGTGCAGGGGCTAACACTGTCACCTAGGACCTGGGTTTGAGTCTCTGCCCAAGTTCCACGTGTGGGAATTTGCATGTTCCCCCTGTGTCGCCGTGGGGTTTCCTCTGGGTACTCCGATTTCCTCCCACAGTCCAAAACATGCTGAGGATAATTGGAGTTACCATATTGCCCATAGGCTCCAGACCCCCACGACCCTGAACAGGATAAGTGGATTCAGAAAATGGATGGATGGATTTATGCTATTCAGCTGAAATTTATGACAGGTATATACAAGACACTTCAGATGCTGTCCACTAAATTTCAACTTGATCTGTGTTGCTGAATTTATACAGTTGTTAAATGAATTTGAACATGTCACTCATACGGGAATCATGTTATTCTTGTACAGCGGGAAAGCAACACACAAAAGGGGCCAGGAAATACAAAAGTTCCTGGTAATGACAGCCCAGGAACTCAGAATCAGGAACTAAATTCCTGAACTTCAGTAGGAAAACACCTATAGTGTTCCACAGTGTCCAGTGAGTGCATGTGTGCTACTTAAATATGAACAATGACTTGCTACTTGGTTCCTTTCATGAGGTATGCACCCCAAAAGAGCGCCATGAGAAAGTGCTCTTTTTGAGCTTTCCAACAAGCTATAGTTGGGTCATGTAGTTCTAATTGTTATTTGTTTTCTTACCCACAGTGTAAAAAAAGAGTTAGTACGCAAAAGGATCTTTTTTAAAAAAGACAAAAATCTTTCTGAGATCTGGCAGGTATGAACAATTTACATGGCAAACTTCATAAAAACGATGCAAAACCTTTTTTGAAAATACTGTCCTGCCAGTGATATGGCTCTGCTATGTGGAGCCCAGTAACAGCACAGAGCATTGGGACCATATGCTCTAGGAGAAAAAGCACGTCTGTTGGTGCTGCAGGGATAAGGGGCAGCGGGCAGGCTGAGTCAGCAGAGTCGCCTTAGGATGAACGGGGATGATGGACTGAGGGAGGTATCACCCCGTCCTACCAAAGTGCCCCAGACCCAATCAACTCCTGCTATCCTACCAGTTCCCCAACTGAGACAGCATTGGTGACTGGGGAAGGCAGGAATTCCTGGAAGCTATTTGCTCATCAGCCAGCAAAGGTTCTCTGCTCGTGAGGACCTGCAGCATGACCCCAGCTGTGAGGGTGACCCACAGAGGCAGCAGGCTGGGGTTCAGTTGTGAAGAGGCCTGCCATACACTGGAGGCCCAGCTAGTTCAGGAGCGCCGTGAGCTTTAAGAGCAGTAACAGCAGAGCCAACAGGATCAGGAGTGGCTAAGCATTAGGCAACGGTGTTGCACTTTGGAGGCCCAATTGACCTAGGAGCATAGTGAGCTAGCAGAGCAATGAAAGCAGGGTGAGTAAGACCAGCAGCAGCTGCACAAGTCCCTGAAGCAGGGAACGTGCAGCCTGGAGAGGCTACGGGAGCAGCTGGCAGAATGGGAATGGCTGTGCAAGGCCACCCGAGTCATGAAGCAGGAGGGCCAGGAGAGTAAACGGCCTGGTGGTCCCACCCAGCTGTGGGCAACAGGTCCCACCAAGCTGTGAAAAAAGAAGGGCTGAGACTCCGGGGACCTGCACTGTCAGAGCCTGCTGGCAGCCCAGCACTCACTATCATTCCTACTCTGACAGCGGTTTCCAGCTGCTCCATGATCACCTGAGAAGCAGCACCGGTGGCTGCCACCAGTCCTTTGTGATTTGTGAAGAATGTGGCAGAGGACTTGCTGCGATGGTCACCTGCACAATTGACCTCTGAGAGGGGGTCAGTGTTGCAATTCGAGATGGTTCTGCATAGTGAAGCCCAGTAAAGGCATGGAGCATGTCAGGAAAATGTGTAAATAACCCCTTGTTTGTGTTATTGTAAATACTTGTCGTGTTCCTGATTGTCGTGTGTGCCCTCACCTCTCTCATGCATGAACCCTGTCCGATTCTTGCATGTCTTTTGCTATTGTGTAAATTACCCATTGTGTGTGTGCCTTATTGCCTGGCCTTCTACCTCTCTGTGTATGTTTGTTCTTTAAAGGGCTTAATAAAAGGGCATTTTTTATGCTTAAACAAGTCTCCTGATCTCCTGACACTGCCGCGATGCCTCGGCCCGTCAGATGTTACAATACATTGAATTAAAATGGAATGACCCTAACATTACAACTAGTCAATAAGAAAAACAGCCAATTAACAAATTAAAACGCAAGTGAATCCTCTGCTCACCTCAATAATGACAGAATATTACCCTTGAACTTACCTTATACCGAAAAGATGCATCTCGGAGAAACTCTGGAAGTATCTTCTGTCCAAGTTCTCTACTGCCTTCATCACTCACAAAATGAAAGACCAGCATCTCCTTGTCAAGGAAGCCAGCATGCTTCACCATGGACCTCATGGCTATCTCAAATTTCTCCTGGAGTGCCTTGCTTTTATCCACTTTGGTGAACATCATAAGAATATGGTAGTGCTGAACAGCCTCAGAGCCTCCTTTGGCCCTCCTTTTTTCTAGCTGCTCTCTTGCTGTCCTTCTGCTGGTCTGCTCTAGCCTAGGATCCGCTGATGGATCGGCCTCATTTCGGTTGGTGTTTTGGATGGTCTGGGTTTGCTTGATGCGCTTAGTGGTGCTAGAGAAGTTCTCTTGCCCCGATCCAAAATAGTAAAAGGCTACTACTGCCAACGCAGCTCCAAAGACCAAAACTATCTGATAGGACCTGAAAGTGCTGAGCCTCGCCATATTGTCACAGAAGATCGTTTGATAGCCCATGTCCTTTCACGGGGAAGACCAGATATCCTGTTTCTGAAACAAAAGCAGTGATTAAGTCGTGGCTGTCTTTTCCTGTATACTACGGCTCTTACAAATGTTTAGACTCAGGCATAATACATGCATCTTCTGATCTATATGTCATAAAGTCAAAAGAATTTTAAAAATCACATTTCATCTCGAGGACATCCAGTGCCCTATGGGTTTCATTGGATTAGTAAGCTAGTTCAGAAGATCATAGCGTTCACAACACTGACTACATTTATAAACATGGTAGATTTCTTATCTGAACTCCAAATACAGACAAAAATCCTGGAGCTGAACCTAGAAAATTATTTCCGTAACTGAGAATAAAGCATTAATGGAAACCACCTAACTCCGCTAAGATGTTTTCATCAGATCCGTAAATATGCACTTCAGAGTCAAATTGCACTCCTTCAAATTGCAGTCTCCTAGCTATCTTGAAATATAAAGGAATCGTTTATTTGATTTATTAAGAGCATTTTAACATACCGCGACTGGCGAACGGGCGTCCATACGAATTTTTTGATTGATCACAATTACCAACTCATACGATTCATAACATCAAATTATTCATAAAGTCATTGTCGACGACCCACTGATTTATGTTTAAAGTTAGGCCATAACGCAGGTTTACTGTAAAAGTATAGTTTTATGAATACCGATGGCACTCTCAATCACTTTCGGCCGTTTACGATTATGTCATATGAGTACCAAGCAGCGAGAAGACTCAGAGCTGCGCTAACAACTGCGGAAAACACTAATAAGCATACTGCTCGGATAGGCAGCTGCCGGTGAAAAAAAAAGACCATCCCCTTTCGATTTCAATCGACACTCCCGTGGCGCCGCAGCGACGTGGTGACGCTCCGTTGCCAGGCGTTTGCAAAAGCGTCTTCTCTTCACTGCTCATCATGGCTGATAATGTGCAGCCCAGCAGTTTCTAGGTTTGCAATGCTGGAGCGAACATCTACTGCTATGTTAAGAAACTGATTGTTTTGTTATCGGCCCAGAAACGGACTTTTTGGAGCTCGAAGGTAAGATCGTGCTTAAAAAAGCATGGGAGCATTTAAACAAGGCCTAATTGTATTTTACAGGGCATTTGTTTACATATGCTACATTTTTGCTTAGGTATTTTAACAGACGATATTGCTGATGGAGTCGCAGTAAATATCCACTGCTATATAGAAGATGTATTTTACTGTAAAAATCGGGCAGGTAATGTTTGGTATAAGCATATCAACTTCAACCGGATAAACATAGGCATGTAGTTGGCAGGATGTAGATTCAGTCAAATTGCTTCATGGCGCCCTACACCGTAAGCATTAGTTTGTATAAGAAATAAACGGCTAATTTGCCGATTTGGTGAATTATTTACATTAATTCAAAGTGTATCTGTAGAAATCCTCTCCAGATAAACCCCTTTAGGTAAAATTTCCGCATAATTTTAAGCAGTTGTACTGTACTGTAAATTAAGAATGAGGTCTAAGAGTCTTTCAGTGGTACGTGGTTGTCTGTTTCGCTTCACATCTGATACCTTATATCTTATACAAGGTCTTATACAAGGAGTAGTTATTGATCACTGCAATTCGCATATGAATACCAAAAAGACACTTGACATGGGAGACGTTTTGACTTATGAAGCGGATTTGCTGGGGATGGTTAAGGAGGTAAGTGCATTTGAAAAGATAACAATTGATTCGGGGCTTGTCATACAAACAAGAAAATGTGCGTAATCTTCAGTGTGTCATTATATATTAACAACAAAAGTTTACTATTGAATTTCATTCTTGTGTTAAATGATATACATTTAGGTCATGTTCAGTTATATACATTATAAACTTTTACTTGTATTTAATGATTGTATCACTCCACTTCTTTGCAGCACTTCTCAGGAATTTACATGGCAGACTTATTTATTTCTTTTGTTCATCGTGCTACACCATGTCGCACCATTGTACAAAAAACAATTGGCATCTCTGCATTTTTATGCAGTGTATGATTGTATGTGTTTGTGTATGTTCCTGTTGTGGATGGGCCTCCCATCCAGGGTGGACCACAATGTTGTGCCATATGATGCCAGGGATAGACTCCAACCCTGGTTAGTCAGGACATGCAGATAAGATGGAAAAGCAGGATAAAATGTTTGAAAGGCAGTGCACCTAAAATCCGCAGTGACCACTGGCACTCGTAGTGGTCACTTAGCCCTGTATCTCCTTCTTGACATTCTCCATTTCTCTCACTGCTGCTTTCATATTGCTGGTGACAGTGACGTCACCCTGACTAACAATCTGTCCTCAACGTGTTTTTCTTCTCCTGATGTCTAAGATCTATGAAAAAGTAATGATCACTGATAGTTAAATGTGCATTTAACGTGTAAAGATACATCCATCCATCACCATAACCGCTTAATCCCAACTAGGGTTGTGGGGGGGACCGGAGCCTATCCCAGGAACAATGGGCGCAGACAGGAACCAGCCTTGGCCAGTCGCTAACACACTCCAGGGTGCGCGCACACACACACACACACACACACACACACACACACACACACACACACACACAATTATGGGGCCAACTGAGAGCTGGCAATCAAACTATCGTGCACCCTCTTGCTGTGAGGCAGCAACACTAATCACTGATCTACTGTGTACCCATGTAAAGATACAATGATATTTTGCTTAATTAACTAAGCATAAAACCTAAACGTAATGCATAATTTAAAAAACTTCAATAGGGTTTATATTCACCAATGTGATGCTGTTTCCACTGGTCTGACACTTTTCACATCACACCATAGAACACGACTGTCACAGCAATGGTTATTTTCAGATAAATGGCTAATTTTTTAGCATAGTGGTAGCTCAGTGAAAAGTTTATGTAATTTATAAAATATTAAAATGAGTGTCCATATGTCTTCTAACTGCTTTTGTGTACAGGGTTGTGGGGCCTGGAGCATGTCACAGGTCAAATACGGCACAAGGCTGGGGTCGCCCTGGGTGGGATGTCTACTGCAGAACGGTTTTCAAATCAACAATTAAATTGTGTCATACCAAAGAGCTGCATAATTGCTTATGTTTGCCGGAAAGTAGCAATATTTTTATGAGTACTTGAGGTAAAACTTACCTTCTGTTAATCCAATCTTGTCTTTTATCATTCCTGAATGAAGAAGGATTTATCTCATTAATCATATGCCTAAAATAATGCTTGCTTTAATATTCATATAATCATAGAATGGTGGCACTAGGTGGACACCAGTTTTGCAGACAAATTGACATCTATCATAATCGTTTAAAATGGGAACGTAAAGATTTGCAGCCTATATGTGATTTATATGTTACTGCTAAAGCATAAATGGAGCGTTCTTGCCCTGTGGTTTTTCTTATTTATGAAGAATTTGTGTGTTCTTGTTGCTTGCAATTTTGTAAATTCTTAAAATACTGACCAAGCATATTTGATTTGTAGTACCTGAGGTTTGGTGAATTTGAAGAAACTCTTGAACTGTTTGAGAAAGAGTGCAAAATCAAGGGGAAGCCATCGCCAAGACCTTCAGGGAACCTTCTGAAGGATGGTAAAGTGTTAGCCGTGCAGGTATGTTCCAAGATGTTCACACACATCCACATTATGGCCGCAGCAGGAGACGAAGGTGTTTCGCACTCTAAAATACCCTTACTGTACTTCCTCAGCAGGACCTCTTATCTTCCTTTGATGATGGAGATGTGAAGGTCTTCTTCGAGCTCTGGAATGCGCACATTCCCACCGACGTCCGAGACTTTGACCCAGTTGCCCAGAAATTGGAGTTCTACATTCAGATCCATTTCGCCATCTTCCCCTTGAAACACTCCCTGGGAAGATCCGTAAGGTCTTCTTGTACCTTGCATCAGATCTATTAAAAAATAAGAGCACCTTAAATATTATTTGTACATTTAGTCATCCATCCATCCATTTGAGAAACCGCTTATCCTTCCGGGTCGCGGAGGGTCCGGAGCCTACTATTTGTCATTTTAAAGTAATTTCTTTTGCTGTTGTCCTACATAATTTCTATCTATATGGTACTAGTGATGGAAGTAGCAGCAGTTTACCAATAGGTGTCCTCAGTGATCTGAACGAAGCGTTTCATTTCATCACGAATTACCGAGGATGAACATTTAACGTTTTTTTTTACGTGTTTATTATGATTACATGTACTGTACTTACCGGATGTTTTTGTCCAAAGTGATATACTAGCGAGGCCGATAATACATCAGAAGCGTATACCTTTCAACGAGTCAGCTAGACGTAAATGCAGCTAGGCTAAGCTTACAGTAAATGCTAAAAATGAAAATTTAAGTAATATTGGAGCATGAGCTCTGTAATGTATTTCAAGCAAATCCAGAACCTAATAAGTCTACTATTCAAATAAAGAGCGCAACACTAAGAGCACTCAGGAGCCGTAGAATGGAGTAGTTAAAGTTGTTGTTATTGTTTTATTGATTTATTTACACCATTGGATCCTAGTTGTGAATATAATGCACAGCATTTTTGTAATGAAAACACGTTTGTTAAGCTCTATGGATGCCGGTTGGTTCCTACAGGACAGGGTTAACTTTGAGGAACGGATCACACACTTCAAGCACTACCTGGAGACCAGAGGAGCGACGCTAAGTCAGACCACTGAGTTCCTGCCCTTTTATGCCCTGCCTTTTGTGCCCAATCCAGTGGCACATCCCTCATTCAAAGGCCTCTTCCAGGTATCTCGTTATGCCTTAAGTAGAACCCTGTACAACAGCTTACAAATGGAAAAACTACATTATGGAATAATTTGTACTGCATGGTAAGGCAAAAATAAATATATAAGTTATTGTAAATGCTGATTAAATACTGTCGAAGCTGTAAGAATAAAGCTTGATTTTATTCTTTTTAGGAGTCCTGGATGCCAGAGCTGAAAAGAAAGCTAGAAAAGTTTTTGTCTGTGACCCTGAAAGCGTCCGGGACTCCGAGGCTGCTTACTTTGTATGTATCCTCTGGCCACAGTGAGCCTCTGTATAACGTTTATTAACACACTAGGTGAGTGTACATTATTCTCTATGGAGGATGTGATCATTATGCACCAGCTTATTATGATGCCTAGGTTTCAAATCCTTTCAAATAGCCGGTGATCCATTCAGGTTTTTGCTAGGTTTGGGAAAAGGCCAAATATTTCAAATCTAATTGCAGTGCTATTCCACACCAGCGCTTTCTGTGAATGCAGGTTAGAAAAAGCCATTTAACAGAAAGAAGCTACTAACCCCCCCCCCCCCCAAAAAAAAAATAAAAAAATCAATGAGCAGAAAATTAATTGGACATAATAGTCTTAGATCCACAATAAATGAAATACAGTTTCTCTCCTGTGCTGTTGCTTAGACACTTATTTGGAGGCCCTGAAAAGGCCTCTTTTCACCTTTCTGTTTAACAGGTGATTAGTAAGCGCACATCCACCCAACTCATACTGTATCTCACCCAGCTTGGTAAGCCTTATCCCTGCAGAAAGCAAAATATTTCATTTCTGCTATCCATCCTGACTTTGAAAACTGAACACTTTCTTACCCAAGTTATATGAAAATAAGGGGGGTGGGTATACATTTTTGATATCAGCAGGTTGAGTACCTGCTCACATCATAATGCAGGGTTGTGTTGAAATCACAACTGCAGTTCCTGGTGGTCAGGGCCTGCTTAATATTTGCTCTGGGAATTTTTCATGTTTCTTTAACATCGAATTTCAGAAGGAAGGTGGAAAGGACAACAAAGGTGAGTCGTTTCATTACAGTGACGTGCGCATATCTGGAATGCGCAACACCTCTGCCATCTTCCACTTGATATCAAACATGCCGTCGTGTGCATTACTCACTCGCTCGATCGCTCACTCACTCCACAGCTGCTGTTGAAATATTACAGTAAATACAGCAACTAAGCAAAGCCGTTTTCAGAAATTCAGTATCAATAGTTATTTAGCTTTAGGTAAGAATTTTTGGATTCATATATTGTTGCTGGTTGTGGCTATGGAGGAGGGACGTAACACCCCATTAGGGGCAGCTGCAAGCGGTGGCGGGAAGACATTCCCAGTTGGCCACATCCCCCCAACCGGGAGATGTACTGGGTAGGGGCGAAACATCTGTAAATGGTGATGTCCAGTTGACAACCCTCAGCTGCCCCGTATGTGCTCTGATGGAGGTGTGACACAATTCCAAGCAGAGATAAGTTCACTGTATTGTCCAAGACGATGATAAGTGAATATAATATCATTGTTACCTGAACAGAACTTTTATGTAGAGTATTTTAAAATTCTTTCCCATTAAAAAAAATCTTAAGATAAAGAAGTGCAAGTCACTAGATTTTGCAGGAATTCTTTGACGTCTGGCCTGCATATTTATGCATGTGTCAGCTACATCACTATAAGTTTTGCATGCAGAGGGGTTGCGACAGCTGCAGCTGCAACTGGCCGATGCAGAGAGAAGGGCGGCCAGCTACATGAAGAAGTTTGGCAAGATGCAGACCGACTACCACAACCTCATTGGTGTCACCGCTGAGCTGGTGGACTCCCTGGAGGCCACAATCAGTGGCAAAATGGTAATTACTTCTGACTGCTGGCATTCTGCTGTATGCGCACCACTCCCCGGATGGAGATATCAGAGTATGCTATTTTCCAGATCTCCCCGGAATACCTGCAGAATGTGTGCATTCGACTTTTCAATGGCCAGATGAGGCGGAGCAGTGCGCAGAGCATGGATTTCACCAGACCCGGCACTGTGAGTGACACGGCTCTGCTTACTGTCACAAGGCAGCCATGCTGCTCACAAAAGCTGCAAACGATCGCAATAATGCATTTATCTTATTCGGCTGGTGATAATGTGATTTGCTCAGTTAGCATAAAAAGAAGTTATGAATTATTAAACCATATTGCTTGGTCATCAGCATAACTTAAAGAAGATCCTTTAAGTGCCTGTGTGGTTTATAAGCAGGAAGGTATAAAGTCCCCCAAAGGCATCACAAGCCCTGAAAAGCCTTAAATAATGGCTAAACCGAAAGGGCAGTGTAATATGTCCAGATTCTATTTAACTTTGAAACTGTACATTGCAACTTTATCTATATATTGATTAATTGCCATATGCAATGTGCTTTCCAAAAGTATACTGGACAAAGGATCTGTAATTCTGATGGAAGAGGCACCCTGTTAGACTCCACAGGATGGTTTTGTGAAAACTTGCCCTGTTTTCCATGACACCATGTGTAAACATGAAATCAGAGGCAGTCTGTTGTATGTGATGGGTCACCATACGTCTGTCGTATGGTAGGTGGATGTGCCTGTTTTGTGTCACCTGTAATCTTCAATGGCTTCTCTTTGTGAATGTCTGTCTCTGAAGGGATATTTCTCTATGAGCCCTTATGACAATGATGATGGATATGTAAGTCCCTAAGTTTAATTGCCCCCCTTTTCCTCGCCTTGCTTGCCCCTTCACCGTTTTGTTCTGCCTCCCACCCCTCATCTTTCTCTAACCTTGTTCATTTCTGTCTTGAATTCTTGTTTTTCTTCTAGCTCCCATTGCATTAATCGTGTCTACCTAGTAAAAACTTAAATAGTTACAACATGTTTCAGTTAATTCTGTTGCAGTTTTGCATGACTACACTTAAGATAGCAGAACTTAAATGTTAATTGCCCGTTTCCTCTTACTTGAAGCATTGTTCAGTTTCGTGAATTTGTTCAGATTTGATTTTGCCTGAGAATATATATTTAATACAAACCAGCCATCTATTATTTCCGTAAAAAAAGCCCAGTTCCCAAGGTCATTTCTTATTGGCATAGTAGTTTCTTATAGTATAAGTGGCTTTACAGAAGGTAAAGTTTGTCAAAGAAGAGCTGCCTCAGGCCTTCAAGAAAGTCAGAACATAAGCCTTCTTGTCTCCAGAATAGTGCTCAGCCTGCTGTAGGGTCAGAAGCCACGGTTTTAATGCAGTATATGGCCCATTCAAAACCCCAGATGACATATGACTCATTTCTGTACTTTTCCTCTACTTATCAGGACATAAAACCTCTACAGTGAACATCTGCAGTTCAGTATAAGCCATTATACACAGCAAACACTCTCTGGGAGATTTAATAGCAAGCAGTGGACGAGCCAAAGCAGGTGTGAGTTGAGCCAGATAGTCGCCAATATTCCCACCCACTTCTTAACTAAAGTCTGTGGTATTTGTGATTAAATGGCCAATCTCATCTGTAAGAGAAAGAAGTAAAACTTACCAAAGCATAAACAACCTTCATTTATGCAAAATAGAATTATATAAGCCAGTTGAGTTTAGTTGATGGTACCAGTAGTTCCTTCCTAAGTCCAGTCAGGAGAACTCCGTATAGTTGGTAGTTTATCCTGCATAAAGTGATGCTTTCCTTTAAAATTAAATCTCACTAAACCCATAGGTTTAGGATGAAGTGTCATTCTGTCATGGCAATTTGCGTCATTCTTCTTACCAAGGTTTTCCTTCTCCAATAGGCACTAAGAACGAAACGCTGGTCTTTTTTAAAGCATGGGCTAAAGCTGGCTTGGTGCTGGCAGAGACTCTGCTGTCACAGGGCAGGCCCTTGTTATAAGCACCAGTGCTTGACCAAAGACTGTTTAGCTCCCCTGTACTTTAGAGGAGTCTAGCCTGAGGTTAGTCATCCGTAATGCGAGAGAGTCTTCTGTGGAAGCAGAACTCCAACTAACTGGTCTGTTGTTGGTTGTAACTAGTAACTCTTTCTAGAATTATCTGCATGTCTGTAAATCTTGTGGGTTGCTGGCATTCCATGCAGCTAACTGGATGTTAGCTACCATACAATCTGTCGCCCCTCTTGGATACATTGTCCTTGTCTATGCGTGAACATGCATTCCCAAAGACTTCTTAGGAGCAGCCTTTACACTGTTTTTTTTTATGTTGAAAAGGAACCATCATTAAAATCACAAAGCTGACTAAGCTTTGTTTCCTATGACTGAGTAAAACATTTAAGCACAGCTTATTGATGGACTCAACCCTGCAGACTATCACAGCCTTTGCGATGTGCTATTAACGTTGCACATCGTACCGGCCTAGAGGACAACACAATGGCGCAGTGGGTAGTTCTCTTGCTGTACACTGCTGCCTTATGTTTGCAGAGTGTGCTTGACTTCTCAGCGGATCCTTACCCCGTCCAAAACCATGCCTCGTAAGTGAATTGGACTGCCTAAACTGATTGTGAATATACACGTTGCAATGGTTGGTTGTTTCTTACTAGATTAATTACTGATTGATATAATCCATAGAGACAGCTGGTGCCCAGCCTTCTTTATCACTTGACTTTTTCAAATTCTTGGGCTTCCAAAGTAAGAAGATTTGTTGATGGCCCTGAGTAGTGCCTGCCCTGTTTCTGAGCTCGCATGAATTCATAGTCTTTGTGCATGACAGCATTTTTGCCAGTTTTGGTTAGTTAGTGACCTGTCTTCTCAAAGCTTATTCAGGAGCTTGTAGTGAAAACATCTTCCATATTGCTGTACAGGTTGTATCTCTCCACTACAATGTTTGTCTGCCCTCAGCTTAAACTGAATTACTGCTTAGACAAAGAGAAGTGGGTGGCTTTTTGCTTCTATGACCTATGAAGCGTCAAATTACGTAATTGCTTGATTATGTTGTCTTTCAGACCTACTACAACACATACAAATGGGATGTTTTGCTTTAACAACTGTAATCCTCAAGCATGTGAGGCCTGACAACAGCCACACTTCGTTGAAACATTTCCGAGAATGCCATGTATGGAATGTTCCTCTCCGATTTAGACCATTTTCTCTCTGGCGTCTGCAGCACTAAGAATACTAAGAATGTTTGGATGCTAGTTATGGCTGCAGTGTCCCTCTTCCATGTAGAGGGATTGAGGGTTTGCCTTATGCCTACTGTAACACAGAGTTGGAAATTTCAGGTCCAGAAAGTAAAAATCCATTCCAAGGTTTTGTTTCAACCAGCCATTCAAGTACCCTGTGACTGTGACTCTTTACACTCAAGTGGTTATATAGATTTATTTTTCTGGATCTGTAAAATACACATAAACTGAGCAGGTAGCTTTCTGGGTATCTTGTACAGCAGTGGCCACAAAGGAGTGTAAGGACTTCTCCTTTTTGTATGACAAATAAGCTTCCTCACTTAGTTTTTGGAGGGCTTACGATGACTGTCTGGAAAATACTAGAGCAGATATTAATAGGTGGCCAAATAATGTTTAATAAGCCTATTGAGGTGGCCGTTATTTTAATTATTATTTCTTTAATGTAATTTATCAATTTATTTCTATTACGCACTATTTCAGTTTGAGCAAGCATTGTCAATGGTACCTAACACTCAGTTGCAACACCTTGAAGACATATAATATTAGCAAATCATGGCAGTGAAGAAAATTTTTATTTGCCCTAGCATGACACAGTATTGGACAATGATAAAACTACAATCTTTATAACTTGGCAGTGTCATGTAATTTGATTGCGAAATGAATGTGCACCATTATTCAGCCATGCAAGACTAAACACCCTTGGTGGTATTTTATTAACAAATGAATTAAGCCTGTTGTTTGTCTTTCAAGGAGGTCTCCACCTCCAATGGGTGTCCTTGTTTTATTATAGCCTGTAGCACACTTTTTGTACCCACAAATCTATAGAAATTAATTGAAAAACTTAATATTTATGCACATATTTCATTGACTGTACATAAGACTTCTTAAACGAGCCAAAAGTATACATCTTATTCACTTTGATGTAATACCTGGACAAGCAAACATTTACACAAAAAAAGTACAGATCTACCCAGGACAACCTGTCACTATATTTGTAATTGTTCAGGGCATTTGCTGTGTTATTCATAAACCTGTCCACAAACGATTGCTTTAAGACTACATGGCATACTCGGCTTCGCCCATAAAATTGCCAAAAGAATTTAATTAGTCATTGTATCAATGTTTTTTTTTTTTTGCAATTAAAAGTGTAATCTATCTTACTAATTGAACCACAGGAAGTTGCATTTGGCAGCATGTACATTAATGTTCCCTTTGAAGCCATGGTAAAAATAGCCCATAGGTGGCCATTGAAGCCTAAGGAATGCTCTTGTATGCTTTGTCTAAATGGAGAATAAGCAAGGCTTATTGCACAATATGCTTCAATGGCTTGTTTTAGGAGTGCCCCTGCACGTCGTGCTTCACTGGAAGTGTATGAGACTTTCAAAGAAAGTTGCAAAGATAGATTTGCAGTCAGATATTTTAGAGCCACCTAAAAGCCGGGCTTCTCTGCATGGTTTTTGGGGAAACATCTCATTAAGGCAGGATACATTAGCAATAACATTAAGGCTCATGACTGACAAGTTTCATATACAGTCAGAAGGGGCAGCCACATAGTATTCATTCATTCTGTCGCATGCAGGAGCACAGAAGCGAGCAGTTTATCGTTTCATATGTCATCTTTTGCCATTTCACTATCAAATATTGTAGAGTTTTCAAGTTTGATTATTTCATTTTCAGTGTAAATTCAGTGATTTTTCCTAGACTAGTTTTGTTGTTAGCTTGCTAACTATGTTGTGTGTGTATTCAAAATGGTCAAATGACTTGAGTAGGAGCCAGGCAGCAGGAAGCAAGGCTCTTTATTAAGTACAGCACCGGGAAGACTGTGTTTGGTTCCTGGATGCCGTACCATCACCAGTGTCGTAGCTTATCACGGCATTATGACTTTATTGGAGCCACTTGCATATCAACAAAGACGACCATCTTATTTCTTGCCTAATGCTTGGCCTAGCTTAGCATCAGGGGCTACCACTTCTCATGCAATTCCTATCCCATCCCAACGCCCGAGTTTTAATTGTGTCCTTAAGGAGCTTTAGATAGTATCTGTCTTAAGATCAGAAGTTATGACGTTGTCTTGGAAAACACCCACTTTTAGAGCAACCAGAAAATGTCAGGGAGCACACTTTGAAACTCTGTAATCATGAATGTGTCACTAATGTAAATGTGAAACAGTTGGATGAGTGTTTTAATCAAGGAAACCAAGCAGTTGAAGCACAAGCACAAGAGCTATTTATCCAAGGGACCTTCTAGTTTTAATATAGTTTGTAAAATCTGAAGTAGCTCAAAATGTCCTCTCTGACATGGTCATACCCATTTCACATGCCTACCCCGTCATACCATGCTTGAATGCTCAGGTATGTTTCTGACAAAAGGTGTCAGATGTGTGACGCAGGGGCTAACTGAGTTATAGCAAGTCCTTCTTTGAAGAAACCAGGCCTGGTGGGGGTGTGACTGCCTCCTGGGACGTTAAATGGCATGCTTTCATTTTCTATGGCCTATATGGGCATCATATACAGCGCCCTCCACAATTATTGGCACCCCTTGTAAAGATTTGTAAAAAGGGTTAGAAAAAATCTGCCTTTCAGTGAAGTAGCTTCATCTCACACTGAAAAAAATTTAGAAAAATCCAACCTTTCTTTGAAATAAATTTATTCAAAGAAAAAACAAATCCTTCATTAAGAAACAATTATTTTTAACAAAAACATATGTGCCACGATTATTGGCACCCCTGCTTTTAATACTTTGTACAACCTTCCTTTGCCAATATAACAGCACTGAGGCATCTATAACATTTTATAAGGTTGGAGAATACCAAGCAGGGCATCTGAGACCATTTCTCTCCAGATCATCCAGGGTCCTAGGCTCTCTCTTGTGCACTCTTCTCTTCAGCTCCGCCCACAGGTTTTCAGTAGGGTTCATGTCAGGGGACTGAGATGGTCATGGCAGTAGCTTGATACTAAGATCAGCTAACTATTTTTGGGTTGATTTGGACATGTGCTTAGAATCATTGTCCTGCTGGAAGACCCAGTATTGGCCCAACTGGATGGCCCAGTTTTAGTTTCCTGGCACAGGCAGCAAAATTTTGATTTAAAATATCCTGACATTTCATGGAGTCCATAATGCCATGTACAAGGTTTCCAGGGCCTTTGGAGGAAAAACAGTCTCACGTCTCAGAACCTCCACCATATATTAGTTGGGATAAGGTTCTTTTTACTACAGCCATCTTTCTTTTTACACCAAATCTACCTTGAATGTTTTTTACCAAAAAGCTCTATTTTTGTTTCATCAGACTATTGAATTTTAGTTCCAGTCAAAGTTGTAGCAGTCTTTTGCAAACTCCAGGTGTTTACGTTTGTGGTTAGCTGACAAAAAAGATTTTTTATGGCATACTATTCAAATAATTCGTTAGAATGAATGTGGTGTCTGATGGGATTTTCCGAGACGTGATAACCCCAAGATTTTACTTTGTCTTGTAATTCACCACCAGAGATCCTTTGGGATTTTTTGCCTTTCTTAAAATCTTCATCACTTTGAGTGGAAAATAAACTTGGGTCCTCTTCCAGGCAGGTTTGTAACAATTCCAGTTGTTGTCCATTTTTTTTTATTATTTCCCTAACAGTAGAAATAGGCATTTCCAGGCGAGTAGCTATTATTCATACCCATTCCCTGACTTATGAAGGTCAGCACACTTCTCCCTCACTTCATTTGGTTTGTATGTTCTCTTATCTTTGCCATGTTGATGGATGTCTAAGGGCCTCTGTGTCATGTGTGTACCCCAGTTAATCAGGAAGTTACGGATGACAGCTTGAAGGTTCCTTTTCACTCCAGTCAACTCAAAGATGTACAATTTACAGGGGAAACATGCTTCAGTTACATTGTGTTCACTATAATTTCCAGGGCTGCCAATAATTGTGGCACGTGTTTTTTGTAAAAAAATAATTATTTCTTAATGAAAGATTTGTTTTTTTCTTTGAATAAATATATTTCAAAGAAAGGTTGGATTTTTCAAAATTTTTTCAGTGTGAGAGAAATTTACTTCACTGGTAGGTAGATTTTTTTTCTAACCCTTTTTACAAATCTTTACAAGGGGTGCCAATAATTGTGGAGGACGCTAGGTCAGTCTGTACTTGTGAATTAAATTCTATGAACAGTCCCTCTTTGCAACCTTCCCAGCTGAACAGCTGCTCTCCAAAATCCCATTAGTCCCTTTTCAGATGATGTCTTTAATGACATCTGAAGAGTACCATATATGTAACAGTAAAGTAAAAAGAGAAGTGAGGTGCTCATTGATAAACAAGGGTGTTGCAGCCAATAATGTAATAACTTCCATTAATGTAATTACTGCCAATAGCATAATCTTTCCATTTTTAATATAAAATCTCAGAATCAAAAACATATTATTGGCCAGTTTTTGACTGCATTAAGATTGGGGGGGAAATGATTACATTGACTGTTACAAAGGGTCACAGGCCATGGTACTGTGTGAATATCAGCACAACAACATTTCACACTAACCCCTCACGTTTCCGGGTGTTCCCTCTCTAATGTACTGCATGGCCATTTCTACCTACATCATGTGCAGCCCAGGATTGCATGAAGGAATCGTCATAGTAAACCACACCTAACCCCAAATGTGTATGTTTACCTGAAAAGCCTCAACCTATACTGACTTCTGTGAGTTGGGCTTACTGGCTCACTCATCATGGAAGAGCAGATGTTGCAATGACCGATGGTTTCTCTCTCTCTTTCTCTTTCTCTGCAGGCCTCATCCATGCTGAGAGCATCCGTTGCACCTCCGTGAGTGAACCATTCTTCTGCTGAACACTGGGTTTTCTGCAACAGTAATTGCCTGAGCCAGAATTATCTACAGATAATTTCAAGAATTATTTAAAGAATTGGTTACGTTAAAAAGCAGCAGACTCAAATTTAGATGCAAATGTGAAAATCGTTGTAATTTGTTTTATGAATGTTGATTGTAATATTAATGTTGGAAGAATATTAATATTCTCGATCATTTTTAATTGTATGATATGTCTTCATTTACTTTTTTGCAAGTTGTCAATGAGCTGAGATCAGTGTTTTTTTTTTCTTTCTTTGTAATTTATTTTTATTTACCAACATTCGTCATTGCATTCTTTAGGTGGCACTTGCAGCCCCAGCCGACTTGTTACTTCCAGATAAATCTTTGAAAATGCTTTTTTTGTATTTTCATTTTGCGCGATTCTCTAAGCCTTGCTCTCTCGCAATTAGCAAGCCTAAAGATGTGCCGTTGCTACCGTCTCTGGACTATGAAAGGCTGAAGGAGGACCTGAGCAGCGGTGCGGACAGGCTGAAAGCGCTGCTGCTGCAGGCGCTGCGATGGGTAAGGAAAGCCAGACCACCCCTGGACACCTGTCAGGCAGCTGACAAAGCGTGAGTGAGTTGGGCCGCCCCACTGACCACGTAGCTGAAAGAGCAGGGGAAGTGGGGTGCCGGCTCAGCACTCTACATGACAAGGGTTTCTAACAGACGCCCTGGAATACTAATGCTTTTACTAAATGCTTAGGAACGGATTTATGCTTTTTTCCCCATTGTGTCTTTGCACCCAGAGCTCCTGTATTGCATCATGATCGCTCTTTGTGTCATTACTGGCCATGCCATGTACAAACTAAGCATGATGTCAAGTAGGATTTGCACATCACTAGTGTTAAGTAGTCTTTTTTTTCTCGTGTTTGGTTCTTAGAGGCTGACCCGATCCCTTCCCGGTGAGCAGAGGGACACGGTGCTGCAAGCCTTTATTGCGAATGATCTCCTGGATCGCCACACAAATGGCCAGGTACAGCACACCGTGGTACGGCTCCACAGCACATCATCACCCAGGTATAGCTCTACTAATACACTTCTGTAATGCTGAGGCTTCTGTAGTGCCGGTAAGGGCAAAGCCAGTAAGGTCAGGGCTGAGTGACTGTATCCAGCCTTGTGTGTGACATCATCCAGCTGTGGGAAGCACTTAGTTACATTTGCAGCTTTCAGCTGGACAACAGCAAGCCTGCTTGGAAAAACCACGGAATGACCGAAGCTCAGATCAGATATCCAGAGTCCATGTTTCTAGTTAAAGTGACTAGAGAGGCTAATATAAGGCAATAAGAGGAACTTCCTCGAAGGATAGTCCAATAAAGAGGAGTCGTTTCTGTGGCAGTGTCTGATCCCTGCATGCTAAACAATGCCAAGTCCCTGACTTGAGAGGTTCTCATAAACAGCATGTTCCTTTTTTTAAGTGGTATTTGGTGCTATTTGTATGTTTGTTTGTGACCCTCGTTCTTGTTGTATGCACCAGAATCAAGAAGTTTTTGAGTTTCACAAGAGTTAAGAACAGCATTTAAAGAATAAGCGTGAGGCATGTTAGTACATACGTGCAAACATCCTGTTACCACGTATATGGTAGCAAGATGAAACCGAGACAGTCAATGCTGCCAGTGCTGCCCCCAAAACCACACGCGCACCTCTCCTTTGCAGAAAGGTGTCCTGCGTCTGATGAAGTCTAGCGACGAGGTTGTCAGGCAGTACACGGCGCGGCTGCTTAACGCCTTTGCTTCCCTCTCTGAAGGTCAGCCTCCCGCTCTCATTTGTATCTTGGTTTTGTCATTTTAGAGTGGCACATGCACATCAATTGCTGCCCGCTAACCAGTTCTAAAATTTAATTTCTTTTATGATATTTTTAAGAACATAATTTGTTAGAATTAGTTAGTGTCTACGGTTTTTTGAAGAATCGCCGACAAAGCAGGTACTTTGCACATAATCCAACATAGTACAATTATTGCAGCAATTGTATTCATATATTTTTTGCAACTGTTCACTAATCTTTCTGTGATGATGGTCATGAAATTTCTTTTTTCATTATGATGGTTGGAATCATCAAGTCGATGATGATAACTCACCTACTCCTGTTTCCTCTGGCCAGGACGCATGTACCTCTCACACATCCCATCCCTGATGAAAATTTTGGAACGTGCTTTGAAGACTGAGAGGAAGGATTCAGTGACGAGGGAGAATGTTCTAGGTGCTTTGCAAAAGCTCAGTCTCAGGTACCTTCCTGAACTGCAGGTGGCATAGTGATTAGGACATTGATTTATAATCTGATAGGCCGGATCTGAGAGAGGTGCTGAACCAGATTTGCTCTAGTGAAAAATTCAGCTGTATAAATGGGTAAAAATATCTCCTTGAGCAAAAATGTCACCTAATGAACTAACTGAAATACAGTCCTAGTCAAAGATTTAGACAAGCCAAGCTGCCTACAAAACAGAGCAATAGTGTCTCATCACATGACCTGGCCACCTAACCTAAACACTGTAGAGATGGTTTGGAAAGAGTTTGACCAGAGAGTGAAGGAAAGTGGCCAATGAGTGCTCAGCATATGTGGGACCTCCTTCAAGACAGCTGGATAAACATCCCAGGGGGCCACTTCATGATACTGGCGTGGAGGAGAAAGTAGGGTCAGCCAGTTCCTAGAGCAATTGGGGTTAAGGGCCCAATGGTGGGATAGCTCTGCCGACCACGGAATTTGCCGACCAGCAACCTCCTGAGTCCCAACCCATAGAGCTACACCCCACCCCAACAAGTTAATTTTTTTGGCAAGTGCATAATTCCATGTATGTTATTTTATAGTTTGGACATCTATAATTATTCAGAAATGTAGAAAATATTTTTATATGGGTTAGTGTGTCCAAACTATAGACTGGTACCTTAAATATGACGTGCAAAATGGTCTTCCTCGTAAGAATAGGCCCACATGGGAGGGAGAGCTTGTGATGTCCAAGTGGAATAAGTTTGCATGGTGCTCCGTGAGCATACACCCATCGCGGCATCTGTGTGTGGCTGCAGGAGGCATCAGCAGTCGGCCATGATCGAGCACGGGCTGATCTCCTGGCTGGTGGATGAGCTGCAGGAGCCGGACAGTCTGTCAGACTATACTCTGGAGTACTCCGTGGCCCTGCTCATGAACCTCTGCTTACGAAGCCAAGGTAAGCTCTCTGGCCGCTCTTTGTCCCTGGAAGCCCCCAGGGGGGATCTCTGGAAGCTCCGCCATAGTCCCTTTTTCTCCTACTTCTTTTTTTTTTTGTTCTTTTTCCCTCTTATGGTCGCATCCCCCCCCCCACAATCATGCTCTCCACAGGCAGGAGGAAGTGTGCCGAGAGAGCTGACCAAGTACTGAGGGTCCTCACAGACCTCCTGGGACACGAAAACGATGAGGTGAACCACGCCAGGAAGCCATGCCGCGCACATGGCACATCGAGTATCAGCACCAGTGTCCTGGGGTGCTGCTTCAGCTGCCAGATGAATCAAACCCGAAACAATTTTATCTTGTGGTTTTTCATTCATGCGAGTTAGTTACCTCCTCTGCTGCTGCCACTAGAGAATTGCCGTCTTTCTGTCATAGTTTGTGGTGTCTTGATTTTTTTTTGGGAATGCCCGCAAGGCAATAAAATCGCTGCCATGTGTGACTGCAGATCCGGCCGTACGTGAATGGCGCTCTGTACAGCATCCTGGGCATCCCTGCTGTGAGAGCCATAGCCAGGGAGATGGTGAGCCAGGGCACCTCTTCTCAGTGCAGCTGTGCCGATACACGGCCTGTCCTTCACTCTCGCTCCTCGTTTCCTTAGAGCCTGGAAGAGATACTGCGCTGCTACGCTAAGGAGGGAAATCCCGAGCTGAGCCGGCAGATAGAGTTCATCATCAAGCAGCTCAATTCAGGTGAGGCTTGAAATCCTGTGTGGCGCCACAAGGGACACATTGCAACCCTGTGCTGCTGACAGCTTAACTATCCTGTTTTCGTTAAGTTTATGTTTTATTTTCAAAAAATAACTGCGGCCTTATCTCATGGTGTTTATACAAGGGGAAGTATCTGAAAATGGACCTGAATCGGATGATGAAGAGGAAGAGGATGATGACGAGGTCAGCTGTCCGTTTTGCTAAATTGCCGTCTGAGGAGTGTGACCATAGGGCACATCCGTACCATCAGGTCAATGGCCGAAACTCCTCCTCTCTGCAGGATTATCTTTTGTGATGAGGATAATGAAGATGGCATTTTTCAGAAAAAATCCACAAAAAAAATCAGATTTATCAGACTTGGCATACACAGGTCCCCTTGGAAATGCCAGATCTATCCTGTAAATGTGCATATTTGCACAAGCTTGAGATCCTGACCAGCCCATAAATAACCTGACCAGCCCATACCAGAAATAACCATAAAGGCTCTATGCAAACAAACTGCATACTCATATAACATGCAAATCAAGCCTTTCTGGTTGCAAAGTTGGATGATAGTAACTGTAAAAAGAAAAAAAAAACAGAATAATTTTGCCCAGTGAGAGGCAGGGGTGCCGCTAGAGATTTTGGACCCCATGAAAGCATATAATATTGCCCCCCCAATCCAGACCAGTCCAGTTATGTTCCACAGCTTTTAGGGTCGCTTAAAAAATAAAAAAAATGTTTTACTTTTCTTTGATCGCCCTACATTGCCTTTCGGTAATTACCCTGTCTGCTTCTGACTAGCTACCCGAGGCTAATGCTGCGTGCACAGAAAACCTAGCGGGAAAAAGAAAGTCATTTTCTCTCAATGAAAAATATAGACTCATGACAAAAACGAGCCACCGTGATGCAGCAGTGGAAATACAATAATGGCTTTGAGATAATGTAATGTGAAAATGCACTGTATAAATAAAATTGAATGGAATTGAATATTATGTGCAGTACTGTACTGCATTATACTGTATTTGAATTATACACAATTCAGTAATTTAATTTATACAGTACTGTAATTTGCAAAGCATTTGAAACAGCTGTACTGTATTTTGAAACCATCAGTAAAATTAAGTAAATAGTGATGCTGCTTGTTTTACTACCTTATATTTATGTAATAAATACACACGTCAATTAGATGGTAATCTGTCTGAGACATAAAGAAGAAAAAAAAATTGGGTATGATGATCATCCGCTTATAGTGATCAGTTTCACCCACACAGACGTGATCGCTATAAACAGGTTTCACTGCACTTGTAATTAAACTACAGTCTAAAATAATCAGATTGCAGTTACTTTAAGGATTACTATTTTTAAAAGCCTATATGACAGTGAATATCAATTCAGTGACCATTTAAAATATAACTATGTAAACGGCACAGTGAATGATAGATGGAGGGTAGAATGAAGGGTGCTGGGGTATGTATCTTCAGATGCATGCGAGAGTGGCAAGCAAGATGATGTCTGAATTTTACCACTGGACGTACAGAAATGATTTTATGTTCCAGGAAACCCAAGGGAAAGATGTAATAGTACAATACAACCAACTTGAATGATCTTAGTCTTAAATCTAATTTTCATAAATAAATCGTACAAAAATACTGTCAATGTCGATTGTATAACAAGCGTAGCTGCATGTCCATATGGTGAGAAATATGACCAGGTGCTTCACTGTCCTCACAGAACCTGCACTTTCTCAGCATGAGGCCATGAATCCCCTTTTACCAAACTACATCCCCATTCACAGGGTGATTCTCAGCCACTCACTTGGCTCCTTTATTTTGATGCCTTTTTATTCATTTCAGTAAATGTACATGGTGTTTCTTTCACAGGAAGATGCAATGGAGGCAGACCTCGACAAAGAGGAGGTGCTTCAGCTGGAGCTCGAGGAGCTCTCAGGAGAATCGCTCCTCACCACGGAGTACCTAGGGGTATGTCTCTCGGACCGGTCAGTCCAACACAAAGTGGTGACAGTCGTGACTGTTGAGAAACTCGAACGTAATGATTGTTACTCTGTTTATGCAGTATATTGATATGGTTTTCCTATGATCGATAGTGTACTTATCAAATCATAATACTTCCTGCACATGGTCTTTCCAGGTATGTTTATGCTTCTGGGTAGAAATAAACATGGATGCTTGATTTGGCTTTCAGATCATGACCAATGTGGTCAGATCCAAGAGGAGCACAGCTACCGCATTGGGCCAGAGCATCGACGAACCTCTTCAACGGCCAGTGACCCCCAGCTCACACCGAAATGTCTACGTGGTGTAAGTCTATCTACGTGTTTCTGTAAAGTGCGGTATTTTTCCAATTGATGAATGCAATGAAAATGTTACTCATTGAAATGTTGCTCAGAGAAAACGCCATGTTTGTGTTGATGTTGGCATCTTGGCCCTTGGTCCATTAGGACCCTCTGGCTGTTTCATCTCTATGTCCCTCTGCAGTGATACTCTGAGGCACCTGTAATGCCTTCTGTACCTCGTTATCGGGCATAATTTCAGCAGGAAGGAGTGTTCATTTTGATAGCAAAATTTGATTTATGTTTTGTCTTAGTCTTTTGAAAAAAAACTAATCCGATTTAGTTTCTAGTTTTAGAATTATGGAATACTTAGTCAAGTAAATCTAGAGTAGATGCAGTCAGTGATACAAACCAGTTTAGTCGTATTTTAATGCATCATTTTCGCATTTCTTTGGAAATTTTACTTAAATTTCACACACACACACACACACACACACACACACACACATATACATGGCAATAGATTTGAACATGTTATCTTTAAGATTTAACGGTGGTAATATGAAACATGCACTAATTCTAAACTGTCTTCATATTAACTTTATGTATTATTAAATAAAATATAAATATAACTAAAATTTAGTCAGAAACAAAATACCTGCATATGATGCATCTTCATTCATGTTATAAGAAAAAACACCAGTGCATAGAACTTGAATAAAGAAACCTCCACTGGTTTGTGGCTGTCCACTCTTAAAAACGTATGCTAGTATCAGACTGGTGAAAACCAACTGGGTTGTGCGTATTTCTACACCTGGTTTAGTTCATGATAGTGAACTGTTTGTTCAATTCAATTTGTCGTGCTTCAAGTTTGTGGTGTTTTTTCTCCATTATTGCACAGCTTGCACTGAGTCTTGTTTTCTTTTACATCAAATGTGAAATTTATCCATATACCAGAATTAATCCATATACCTAAAGCTAGCTGTGCCACAGACTAAGCTTGAGCGGTATTTAATTTTTCATACCATCATTACTGTCCAGGGATTACTCGACAATATACAGTATTTTGACTGTGTTTTCCATTACTTCACAATTTTCCACCATGTTACAGATGGTCAGTTGCAAATTTGTCTCTCTGTGTCATTTTGGTCTCGCTTTTATTTGTTATAAAAACTGTAATGTTCTATCATCACCTTTGAATATGGTTACCATTCTTTTTTAGGTAGTTATTTTAAACCTCATGCTGGTATGTTTATTAGTGATGTAATGGTTTTGAAACCGTGATACAAATATTCACAATCGTGTCATGGTTCCTGGAAGATAGAACCACGATATCCCACCACAGCTCTAATCTGCAGCCACAGATACAACCTGTTCAGTTCTCATTACATTACTAATGCTACCAAACTCATTTTTCATTTCACAATTAACACCTTAACACAGGCAAATCACAATTTTATTATTCTATTCAAATATAAGGCAATCTGTATAGTTTGTAAATTGTACACATTTTATTTTTTATTATGTTTCATTATCTACCAACTGCGTGTGTTGCATGACTATTTTGGTCCAATCATGATCAACTGATCATGTCTGCAGTAAAAGCTCGGCTAGTTTCATTAGCTAAAGAGGGATAACCCTGACATTGCAGAAAACCTGGACACAATGAAGTCAGCAGTGCGGGAACATTTCAGTTTTCCAGTATAGTATAGTATTTTATTTTTTTTTAATTTCTTTTTATTTCCATATTTGTTTATGTAAAGTTATGTTAATCTAACATGTTCTCTAATGTTGTTCTGATTAATATTCCAAATTGTTGGTGATTAATAAAACCCAGAATTTTTTCCCCCGAGGTCTGAACCGAACTGTGGTTCACAAATTGAGGTCTGACCTAAACTGTGCATTTGGAGCATTTTTACACCCCTAAGTCGTGGCTGTTTAATGAACTGCTATATTATTTCTGTGACACACCATTCCTTTTGAAACATAAAATTTTGTCTGAAGTTGCTGGATAAAATGTGATTAATTCAAACTCAAGGATAGTAGATCAAAAACGGCACTCGCACTGTGGCACTCGATATGACTTAAAATACAGCATATAAATGGTCCAGGGTTCAAATCCGCAAACACTTAGCGGAAAAATATAGGTAACGTTATATAAGGATTATATTTATTAAATGGTTACAAAGTAACTCAATTAAATGCAGTCATTTTCTTGATTGTCCCCTAGTACTTTAAACAAAAGGCTCCTCATACATGGTATGATTTTGTCAAAGGTGCTGTCATTTGCTGCTCCTGCCTGAAATTTCTGAGAGTCCATTTAATGAGCCTCAGAAAAATTGCAGCATAGCCCTCTGATCAAACAGTGAGTCAGTGTATAAAGAGGACCTCTGCCATGCCTGCTCCTGTTGGTGAGAGTGACATTAATAGTGGGGTGGTGCATCAAAAGTGCCAGTTAGTTTACATTCCACTCTTGTGTGTCAGCAGTCAGATGTAACATGGTGACATCAGCATGGCTCTGTGAGTCAGGATCTGTGCCTGTAACTGGAAGGCTGCTTTCGAATCCTATGGTTGGCAGAGTAGCCACAATAACATTGGCAAAAGCACAGCCAAGGTGTTTGGGCCCTTTCAGCCACCAGCCTCTCTGTATTCCATCCCAGGGACTTTCGTGCAGGCAGAAACTTCCAGCCCCCTCTGTCCCGCCGAAGGAGCAAGGACAGCCTGCCCTGCACTGACAGTGACTCCCGGCCCCCGACTCGCAGCAGCAGTACAAACTCTGTGCACCCATCGCTAGGTACGTCATCGACATGTGGGCAGCTCTCGGATGGTTAATGTTGAATCCATCTCATGTAGTACAGTAACTCACATGGTTTAAATAGAACCCCTCTGTTCTACAATGCATGCTTAAGATTCTGAACAGGTGAGAAGGGAAAAATAACGTGACTTCAAAAAATCCAGTATAATAAAACAAATAATCAGGCACAGGAAAAGAAACAATGTGGACACTGGGCTTACAGACGTGGCAGCAAGGCTTGGGTGTGTCGAGGGTTAAGAGGAAAAGAGAAGTCTTTTATATTATTCGGAACTGTCCTCAGTTGCCTGACTTCTGCCCACCCTGGGACACCCGCTGCGTTCCCCTCATACATGTACCATCCATGGGTCTTAGTCATTTTTCAGCAATAAGCTTTGCAGTTCTGACATACTATGTATAACCTGGTCATATACGCTTAGTGCAAAGAAAAGTTCATCACTTTAAATCAAGGCCTTTAGTAAAGCTTGTGCTTCTGAATATGACTTCACTAACTGCATTATGCGACTGGTGTGTACAAAGTAGTTTGTCTGCCTGCTTTATAATGAACAGCACCAGTCAGATTTCCTGGTCTTACTGTGATGTTTTCAAATGGTTCTAAACTTACCACACTTATCCAATCTCTAGAGCCTTCAGTCTTCCAAGGGTTAAATATTTCTGCAGAGAATGAAACAAAATACTTCTGGGTCTGGGGTGCAGTGCATGGTGTATAAATGTGCTTCAGCTCCCAGTCATATTTGCCTGTAATTTAAATGTACTCTCGCTGTAAATGTACAACTTGGTAAAGAATGCACTCAATGGTAAGTCAATTAGGTTATGTTAATGCTAACAGCCTGTTCTTACAAACAGTGAATCATGTGGCTGCAGCTGAATACGTTCAGCACACAGCCAGGGTCAGTCATTCTGCCAAACAATAAGCAAAATATCAGAACAGCTAAGATGCCTTTCTAAGTAATTTTGAATGTGGTATGATTGTTGGTGCCAGATGTGGCAGAAACAGCCACCTTCGTGGAATTTTCACACACTGCAGTATATACAGTTTCTGACAATAAACTAAAACTCATCGAGTTAGGTCAGAGGAGAATAGACTGATTATTTAAAGCTAACATGAAGGTGAAAAATAACAGCTCAGTACAACAGAGGAATGCAGAAGGACTATGGAAAGTTCAGCTAGTTTATCTTTACAATAGCTCTAGTGTCAAACAGGTTCTACCAGGTACTAATTAGGTGTACCTGATAAAATGGTCACTGGGTGCAAATTAAAGGGACAGAAGAGGAGACTATATGGCAAAATGTATAATTTGACATATAGTTAGTTATTATATAGTTATAATTATATAATATAATTATATAGCTAATAGTTATTAGTCCCCTATGAGATATGGGACATTTTCCTTACATTTTTGTACAATTGTAACAATTTTTCAAAGTAAAACATTCATCAATGTAAAAACCTCCAACTGGGCCATTTTAAAATTTAATAAACAAAATCTATATTGCTGGAACTTTATTGAAAATAAATAAATCATTAGCCCCATGTGAATTTGTCAGGAAGCATTTCAGTAAAATTAGATTTTCTGGTGTTAAACCACACCTGAATCCCATGTGACTTGATTGGCTCAACCAATTAGCACCACACTCTAATAAATGGACTGAAATGAGTAGGACTATGGGTACTTAAAGGAAAGATAGAGGCATCACCCTTACGTTCTTTGTAAAAAGAGTTGGATGCTCATTTTACGGGGGATGACCTCCGGGTCTCTGCAAAGGCCATTCTCATCAAACTGGCCACTTCTTGACTTGACGTCTCAAAAAGCAATTAATGTGAGGACTTTTAGTTGTGGGCAGCTTCAAGGTCAACTGGGCAAGGAAAACTTCATTGTTTACGCATATCGAAGCAAGTTTTCCCAGGACCATTTGAAATATGGGGATGAATTCTGTCGTTTTGGTTTGATGAGACAAAACTAGAGTTGTGTGGGCACATGGATACAGCTTTTGTTTGGTGAAGGAAGAGAGAGGCCTTCAACCCAAACACAGTTCCCACAGTTAAACATGGTGGTGGGAGCATAATGCTGTGGGGTTGTTGCTTCAGAGGAAACCTTGCTTGGGTACAAGCATATTGAAGAAAGTAGATTACATTGACATTTTAAATGATAATTTTTAGAAATCTGTTTCTAGTTTGGCTTTTGGTTGTCGCTCAGCAAGGAAATGATCCAAAGCAACCATCACAATTGCTCCAGAACATTTTTATGAACACTAAAATCAGGGTCATGGAGTGGCTGTCTCAAAGCCCACATCTCAATCCTCAATCTTTGGCGAGATCTCAAGGTTAAGGTCCACACTCAATCTAATTTGCATGAGCTGGAGCAATTTGCCATGGAGCAATGGTCTAAGATCCCTCAGGCGACTTGCAAACCTTGTGAGAAACTACAGTTAGAGGTTGCTGTCATTCATGAGTCAGAGGGACTACACTATTGAGTATTAATTTTCAGAGGGCTAACAATTTTGGCCATGCTATTTTTGTGTTTCCTTGTTTCAGTTTAATGCATCATTAAAATATTTTTATCAAACTTCTTGGAAATTGTGTCTTTTGGAATAATTGTCTTTAGACTCTAAATAATAGTAATAATGTTTCTTAGAAAAATTAGGGGTTTTGTTCAATTTTGGACAGGGGCTAATAATTATGTTAACAGTAGTTGTAAAATAACTAAATAATTAAAAGCTCCTAAGTCCTTATAAGGGAGCCATGGTTTTCAGTCTAATGCCATTCAATTCACTGCACACTCTTCCCATGCCGCACAGCTATGGACTCGGAGAGTGAGTGCTCCTCTCAGGAGTTCGGTTTGAGCCGGCGTTTTGAAGCCCCTCCCCCGCTGGCAGATGGGGAGTACACTGACAGCTTCAGCAGGTAGGTATCTTCTTCAGTGTGAGCTGCTTCCAGGCTTATTCTCCAGTTCTGTTTTGTCATGCTTGGCAGGGGCAGATTAATGCATAGGCTACTGCTGCATTCCATTTCAACTGGGAGTTGCACTGTCCAAATTCCTAGTCAGAAATTTAAAATGGAATGCCCCCGATTTCAGAATTCTGACTCGGAAAGTCGGCGGAACCTCTGCAGCCCCAACCTCAGAAGTTAAAGCTGCAGTTAAATACTGCTTATTAGCACCTCTGTCTTGTTTGTGTCTCATTAAATTGGCCTACACATTGTATCTCCAAGCTCTATCTGCGTACATGTTGTTACAGCGGTTGTATGTGGATAATACTGCGTAATGCATAGCAACTGGAATTGCTAACAATGGCTACCAACAAACCTGGTTAGATCTGGTATTTATGAATAGCTTACGGACTTATTCTAATGGAATGCTGTTACCTCAGGTGTGATGACATTCCCAGCGCCAACTTGTAATAGATAATAGAGGAAAACTGAAAGACTTCGGTATGCCCTGTCAGTCAATCTGTAAAATAGTTTGAGGCAAACAGGTCCAACCAGGTACTTTTTATCATTATCGAGAAAAGGATGAGATGAGAAAAGGATGCAAACTTCATCATTAATCTCATCAAGCCTGCTGGAGTATTGTATAAACTGCCCTTTCTCAAAAAGCTTAATTCGGTTTTCATAAATCTCACGAAAGCCTTGATACACAAGATAACTCTTTGTAAGCCTTTTCATTTAATCAGCTTCGGTGTTCTGTGTGACTGTCGTAAGTATATGTGTCATCCAATCACAACCTGCACTGAGCATAGCTGCTTTTTATAACAATGGCTTAGTATGAGCTTCTGGTATAGGTTCTGGATCTCTGTGATGGATGAAGGGATGGATGGATAAGGGCATGGTTTTGCTTAGACAATTAAAGGCAAAAACTCTATATATGACTTGGCATTTTGTCACTGAGACATGTATCAAAAACGCAAAGTCGGGGCTAAAATGTGCATTAACATATGCACACAACTTTGCATGTGTACAGTTGTTTTCAGAACAACTCCATATTTACCTTCTACCTCTGCATTTTTACGTGTTGTGGGGTTTTCGGGAAGGTTTTTAATGTCAAACATTATCTTTTTAGCGATCAGATTCCTGGATTCGCTAGCCGGCCAAAAATTCCCCGGACCCCAGACAATGATGGAACAAGTCCCCGTAGGCCCCGACCCTTGGCCCCAGCCTCAGCCCCTGCGCCTACATTCTCATCATCGGGCCCACAGCAGGCCAGCAGACCCAGTTCTGCTGGTTCTCTGGGCAGGAGCAACAGACAGAGTGAGTACTTATCCCCTTATGTCCTTGCATTCTAGGAATGGCCACCGTACCAATGTTTTGTAATGAGCTGATTTATTGTCATTTTTACACAACAGCAAAAAATCTCAAAATCTGCATTTTACATGCCAGTGTCATAAAGAAATACTATCGAAAGCAGGTTTATTTTATAGCTCTGGTTAATCCAGAGTTACAAAATAGTCTTATTGCTGGTAAGCAAGATGACCATTAATCAACAAATGAACATTTTCCACTCTGTCACACTAAAGTTATATTCTGCATCATCGTGGGTTGTGTAACTTTTGATGGACCAGGTTTTTGGATGACTGAATAAGACTTAACCAGAATACATCGCATTATGGTTTAACCTTTGAAGAGCCAAGCTCTAACAGCCACATGTGGCTTGTTGCTATAGCCCAAAGAGCTTTATTTAGAGTATTGTGCAAAAGTCTTAAGCAGTCAAAATGTGCTACGTGATGTGTCTAAGTGGTCTTCGGGTTGGTAGAAGATTATTATATTATGTTAGTCAAGTCAGGCCATTTCAACACTCGCTCCAGTATTCTCATCAACCATGCAATACACCCATGTATCTTTTGACTGGACCGCTAACGCACATTGTTTGGCTAATCAATACCTCTGAGTTGTTAAACTAACTAATTAAATTAATTAATAAAATGAGCTGGTGCTGATAAATATGTGGAATGGCTGGGCTGCCCTAGAGGAGAGGTTTGTGTTTTTTTTTTTCTCCTAAACAAGTGTGTACTTATGCAGATAAAAAGCTTTCCACATTTTCTTTGACAGCCTGAGACTTTTACAAAGTACCGTATATGTCTTTAATATTGCGGGAGCCAGAAGGAAGGTCATGTAAGGTAATGCGCAACAGGCTGCCCCGAATCACTGCACTATGGTTCTTTGCTTGTCCGGAGTGGAATGCAGTAACATACTTCAAGCCGGTTCATGAAGACGTGCATATGCCTATGATGCGATTGACACAGATTACCTGAGGGCTGAATAATTTTTTGCCTCTTATTGAGATTGTGACCCAATTCTTGAAGAATATGTTTAGTTGGGTTTTGTTGTTGTTATTATTTTGCATTACATATTGGGGGTATTTTTCGTATGTGGATTACGCCAATTATGCCGGATGTAATTGTTGACGATTTGGTATGATCCTGGATCTGTTGATTTTTCGAAACTCTTGCTGAATGTGTTGTCATAGCAGCACATCCAAACCCTCAAACCTGCTTGGAGCAGGTTTGTTCTACGTAAACAAGGATTAGCCCACACACTTAATCACTGTCCGTGCATGGAAATCCGTTCAGTCATGGCCTCGCCATTCATGGATGAGCAACCAATTGCAATCGGTGCACAAATAATAAGAAGGGAATTTCAAACTGAGAGGGATTTTCACGATCGGCAAGGTACTTAATTGTTGCCGAATGATATTCCTTTCAAAAGATACCGCTTTAGACGAGATGGAATGTTATATCTTACAGATTTATTAGCTCCGTATAGGAGAAGTTCAAATAGGTGAAGTCGGGCTCTCACAGCCACACAGACAATGTGCATTGCCTCGAGATATTTTGCATTCGGCACTTTGGTATACTCTAT
This sequence comes from Isichthys henryi, assembly GCA_026776945.1. NCBI lineage: Eukaryota > Metazoa > Chordata > Actinopteri > Osteoglossiformes > Mormyridae > Isichthys > Isichthys henryi. The sequence goes on along the minus strand of JAODJX010000035.1, from coordinate 10,158,431 downwards.
AGGCGATGGGGAAAATATATCAAAGAGTACAGTTTGCCAGGCAATTCGCAATTGTTTTTCTTGGACACCTGCAAGTGCAGGCAATTAAAGAGACGTTTTATGCCATTGCAGAGGTAATGTATACGCAATAAAATTACAGTTCTATAAAGAATTTTAAAATTGCACTAATATACTCATTACCGAGAAGTTCCAAAGGTTTTGTCTGCCTTCTTATTAGCTTCAGAAGGAATGTTTTGTAAATATTGAAGATCCTACATTTTGAATACATAATATTAACAAACAAACAAATACATACATACATAGGTGGGGATCACTGTAAGTAGCCTATCGCGGAAGTTATGTTCCACACACATCAGCGATAGGTGAAAATCCGCAATATAGAGACACCGTATAAATAAACATTTTATTTTTAATAGATTAAGCCTTAAAATACCCCTCCCACACACTTTTGTCAGAGATCGCGGGTTTGCAGGCAGGCTGGCAGGTAGGGAAGGATCAGGCAGGCAGGCGGAAGTCGGGGAAAATGGGGATTTATTGCGGGATGGACGACTACGGGGTGAACGGGATAGCACTGACATCGACTAACACCAGCAAACATCAATGACGGATGAAATGCAAGGTAAGACGTGGACTCAAATAGACAAGACTGGGCGAAAATAATCGGACACAGCTGGGCAAGATCAGTGAAGCACACATGGATAATCAGGGGTCATGGCACACACGAGGATCGGACGAGCTGGGCATGACAGAACCCCACCCCCAAGAGCGCGCCTCAGGGGAGGCGACGGATGGGGCGAGGGATACGGGACCTGTAAAACAAGAACAGAACCATTAAGGGGACACAGGGAACAGAACGGACAGACAAAACTGGCACAGAGGCAAAAGCCACGACAGGACCTGATACAGGACGGGGAACGCGGACAGACAGATCAGGAAGGGAGACACTAAGGGAACAGGTGGAACGAAAGGGCCAGGAGTGAATGGAGGGAACACAGGGGGACGAGGAGCAGAGATAGGAGGAACAAAGGGACGACGAACAAACATAGGAGGGACAAAGACAGGAGACCAAGGAAGAAGGGCCGGGGGACTAAGGGGAGCCCGAGGGAGCCCCAGCGGGCGACGGGCAGCAGCCGGAGGGGCCGCAGTTGACCAGGAGGCCGGAGCAGGAGGGGACTTCGGATGGGCTGAGGAGGCAGGGTGAGGGACAGGTGAAGGGGATGAGGAGGAAGTCGGAGGGGGCACCAGGGAAGGCAAGGAGGGAGCCAGAGGGGACACCAGCAAAGGCAAGGAGGGAGGGGGAGCTGCAGCAGGACACAGCGAAGCCATAGCTGGCCCAGGCGACGTCCACCGACGCTCTGGAGTAGGGGGATCCGCAGGCGACGGAGGAGCCGCAGCGGGGGAACCCGCAAGCGACCGACGAGGAGTCGGAGGCGGGACCGAGGTAGGGTGATGAGGCTTCGGAGGGGGACCTGCAGGCAACTGCCGACCTGGAGCCCTAGGGCCAGCAGGTGCCCCCCGAGCAAGCGAAGGCGAACCAGGGGGCAGGGCAGGTGGGACCCTAACCCTGCGCCTGTGTCCTTTCCCCTTATGGGACACAGACATGTGGGTATCTGGCCGGGGTCGACCTCGTCGGGGGGGAGGGAAGGGAAGACACTAGAGAGGTCCCCGAGGGGTCCCATTCTAGCCCCTCCACCTCCAAGGAGGGAGGAGCGGTGGTTGGATTGTCCGGGACCTCCTCAGGGACTGGAGTTGGAGGGACTGGAGCCACAAGGGTTAAGGTCACAGGTGCGGACGGTGCCTCGGGCGGAGGCAGCGCCTCGGGCGGAGGCAGCGCCTCGGGCAAGGCGGCTGCAGCAGGCAGAGGCGGAGGCAGCGCCTCGGGCAAGGCGGCTGCAGCAGGCAGAGGCGGAGGCAGCGCCTCGAGCAAGGTGGCTGCAGCAGGCGGGTAAAACGCCGGCGGGACAGGCAGGTCCTGCGCAGACAAGACGGGCGTGGCCCTTTTAAGAGTCCAGGGAACACGTGGGATAGCGTCCCGAACTGCGTTGGCCCCTTTGTTGGCCAGTCGCGCTGGCCGGTAAAAGTACCTTTCGAGGGGCGGCGGCAGCTCCGCAGCAGCCAGGCGCGTTCCCAGTTAGAGGGTAGCTGCCCGTGAAGGCAGCTTAGCGGCGGTGGTGACGTCGGGCTCGGCCAGGGAGTTTTCCTGCTCACCGGCTGGGAGGGAAGCGGGGACAAGCGCGACGCCCCCAGGATGATTGTCGGAGCGATGGCCTGCTTTCTCCTCTTTTTCCGTCTGCGGGTCACGGTGGTCGCGGGAGGCTGCTCCATGTCCGACAGGATGGACAGCGGGAGGACAGCCTCTGCGACCTTTGGCGCGACCAGCCCCAACCTCCACTCCGTCTGGCGCTGTACCAACCGTTGGAGGGTAGCGCATACCTCTCCCAGTTGGTGCATGCCCTCAGGTGGGAATATCGCTACAAGGAGATCGTAGCTTTGGCTGGCTAAATCCAGCTCGACTGGGTCCTCCTGGACGTCGGGTTGGTTCAGCCAGTAATAGACCTCTTGCAGCAGACCGAGACGCTGGTCCTACTTATGTTCTTTTGTTCATGGCTGACAATCTTAGTTGTTCGATCTCCAGATATCAGTTTAACCTAAATTCAGTATTAAAGCAGCAGATCTAAAATCTTCAGTGGGCCTTTTGTTGAGGAAAAAAAATACATTGAACGAAATGTCTGTCTTCAAAAATGACAAAGGGGAAGTGAAATGACTAGATATAAAACAAATGCAAACCACAAGGAAGTTATCCTACTAGTTTGCCCAAGCAGAGACCATCTGAGCCATAACTCAGGTGCAGACTGTTTCAATCTTTTACAAAATTGTTTAGGCTAAATTGTTACAGTATTTGCTGAAAAGAGACCACATAATTAGCTAAGATCACTATAATGCTACACCTTCTGATAACAGAATCATACATTACCCAACATGTAAATATAAATGCATGCAGGTAGTATGCCTGCAAATGAGAGAGCTCATGTGTCCATGGAGATTGGTGGTAAATTATGTGTCCTTTGTCACTGGTCCCAGTGCTGGCTGATTCCGCCGTACTTGCTTCCACACAGTATGCTGATATGTTGAGAGGTCATGGCAATGTTTCCTCTTCATCTAGGGCAGCAAAGGCAAGCTCTTGTCCCTGTGTTTAATTTTGTAACATAGATCATAAAGAAGTATATAGACGAAGGTTGCAAAGTGTATTTATGGCAGAAATAAATCCTTGTGAAGAGTAGCTTGACATGCTAGCCATTTTAATCTTAACAGGAGGAAGGTTAAAGTATGGGTTTATGCGAAGTTTTTAGCACCAGCAAAGTGCAGGATCCATTTGAATAGGGGCAGCGTGCGGCTCAGCGGGTTGAGCCTCTGTGCTCGTGATCGGAAGGTTGCCAGTTCAAGCCCTTGACAGAATAGTCACATGCTGATGGGCCCTTGAGCAAGGCCATTAACCCCCCAGCTCCATAGGGGACGCTGCAGGTGGCTGCTCTTTGCTGCCAAGCTTGCTCTCACCTACATTTGTGTCTGTGTGTCATGGGGAATGAGGTAGGCAAAGACCGAATTTCCTCATGGGGATCAATAAGTGTCATTATTATTATTATTTTTATTGCTTTTCTCTCTTGTTCAGACACACAGCATCAAAAAAGTTGTATTGTTTAGTTTAATTTCCATCTGGTTTAATAATGGTGAGCTGAACAATTATTAACCCCGCCATCTTTTATAGCTATTACCAGATCAATAGTCATTACTCTGTTTCTTACATTTGCAATAGCAAGAAACAATAATTACTGAGCTGTAAAAATTAGTGCAGAAAGACAAATTATTTGTGCATGCCGTTATTAATACCCCTAATATGACATATATTTGAGAGGTAGAAGTAGTATTTAGTGGACACTAATATATGAACAAAATAATGTTAACTTGAAGTACACCCAACATGTTTTAAAATGTATGAAGTTGAAATATCAGACATAGTAATAATAACAGCGATAATAACGATACTGTCATAAACAAATGACTTTATGCCTATTGTGAAAGTGTTTATATATTAAATATGTTCCTTCTAGTAACGTCTTGAATGACGCTGACTTTCTCATGGTCTCTCTTTCTCTCTCCACACACACATACATACACACATCATTATTCTCACACTGTCTCAAAATTGAATTGTACACATTCTGTATCAAAATTTATAGCAGAGCAATTTTTTTTCACAGGTAGCACATTGTGTTTATATGAGGAATGCCCTGTGGCATCTCAAAACACCACAAAATTGCACCACACACAAAAATATTTCTTTCAGCATTGTCCACAAGACAACAAATTCACATATACACCTTCTTTTGTTTATAGCATCTAACATTTAAACTTTATACATATTGGGTTCACTTCAAAATAAAATTTTATTCACCTCCAAACAGGTCAAAAATACATGAACTTTAATGTGTAGACGACGTGTAATACATGTTAACAACACATAGTTATTCTATGCATATTCTACGCATAAATTTTTCACGTGTACAATACACATTAACTACAAACTGCCCTGATGGAGAAAGTATAGTCAAGATACTGGAGAGAGACAGGGTTATATGAATATTGATTGAAAAAACATCATTCTCAAAAATCCTGTGACTTTTCCAAAACTTTCTAATATTTTTTATTTTACGTAACTTTTCCAAGTCTGGAAAATGTGTTTTCTGTTGTTATTATTATTATTGTTATAGCAACTCTAAGGAATCAAGTCATGTCAGTTAGGCCTAGATTATTCCTGTAGCACTTATTCTGTATCCATCATTCATGCGTATTTGGCTCCCATCTTGTCGTTCTTTTGGTTGTTGTCATTAATGCCTGTTAATAGAAATGCACCAAGGCCTGTTAATCTGCAGTGGTTTGCACCAGCTAAGCGTAAGTTCAACCTTAGCCTACAATGGACATAAATTGCCCCTATGTTCACGTTTCTGCACTACTAAAGATAATCGGTTGCACCACGCAAATAGTTTCAATGGAGCACTAAGTTATGACATAAATTTTGCACTACATTAATATTAGGTGTAAGGATCATCGTAACATAAAAGTGGTTAAAACAAAACTTAGTATAACTTAATGGTATAATGTTATCATATATAATTTAATAATTTGCTACCTTTTCCGCTGATTTAAGATAAAACAAGGTCCATGGCTTGATATGTTTATTTTAGTCTAGTCAGCTAATGCTGGTTGGAAAGCCATATAAATACGTTGTACTGCCATTATTTGTTTCTGGTGAACCCTGTTTGTATTTCTTGAACATCTGATGTAGCAGAACGAATGTCAAGCACCTACAATAAATGTCCGTGTAACTGACAAATTTGATAAACATACAAGTGGTACAACTTGGGTTGCCACCATCATCCCATACAGTACAGGGCGTGTTACGTTCCAGTACGGGATCATCCCATATTACAAGGGATGGGTGGCTACCCTAGGCATAACACACTTTAGTTGATCCGTACAAACAAACCCTCCCACTCCCAACACATGTGAACCACAAATTAATGATTATTTGAAATAGTTTTATTGCCTCTGTCATTTTTAAAACTTAAAATTATTTCTCACAACAAGAGAGAATTCCCCACTTATATGTAGGGCACAGGGAGAATATTAGATTTTATGTAATAATGCAATAACAAAAACTACAAATGAAATGGCACGATAGTGATAGCCATGGTATTTTTAGTGGAATCCACTTCCTTCTGTCTCATAACACATGCTGTTCGGGTGACTAATTACTGCTTTTTTTGTTCAGATATATCTTGTTTTGTGATCTTGAGAGAACAACTTTGGGTATGTTGAGATCACGAGAAAAAAAAGTTGTGATCTCGGTATAAGATAGAAAAGGGAAATGATGTACGTCCTCTATGGACTTCCATTGGATGCAGAGTTGCTGTGAAAAGATACAGGCAGAGCAGTTTGTGTGTTCACGTAAATGGGTGTGTTAAAGGTTCCTTGCTTTGAGTTTTCCTTCAGTTCTAATAAATGGAAAGCAAAGTTATATTTGTTTTTCTTTTTTCCTTTTTGCTGATCTGAAAAATGGTCTGATCTGTGACCCAAATGCCATGATATAAGCCGAACCGTGTGTTTTGTGATCTGTTGCTCCCTTAAACTGGTGCAATCCACTGCCGTACTCTTTGTACACCTGTAATCTGGTCCTTTGCCGTTGAGTCTACAGCCGGCCTATTAAAATGGCCACATGGGGCCCTGAAGCAGCCTCCGAGTGGCCTAGCCCATGGTCCCGCCACAAAATAGAGGTGCACCGATCCCACTTCTTTGTTGCCAATACGATTCCGATATCCGATAGCAGAGCTTTTTTTTGAAACTAGTAAAAACAAATTTTAAAAAATTGTATGTCAAAAAAGCTTTGTTAGGCTACTAGCTGTTCCTCCTTGACTGTACATCTTGTTTAAAGCATTTCTGAGGCATTTGCAGTCCAATTTGAATATCTTCCAAGTGAGTATATGCAAGTAGCGAATGCTTAAAATGCTCCACAGTTTTTCTCCCATTGGAAACAGTGTCACTTACATTTCGTTGTGATAACAGCCCCCCCCCATATCACAAGCTAGCGGGTGTGTAAAGCAGCCCAAGCTTGCAACTCCCAAATCAGCCATTGCTTTTTTCATATTACTCATGTTGCGCTTTGTTTCTTACAGTTTTTCACTAAACACTACTTCCACCTCTCAAAACTTTTTTTTACAAAGATTGTAAATCGCTGTGCTATTTGTTGTTGTTAAAATAGTAAAATACTTAGAGATCATCACCTTCTTATAAGACTTTATAAGACCTCTGACCTAAAGTTCACAAATTATATGCATTGTGCAATATCAACTACATATCTATGTCACTTGTATATTTATATCACTCGGTGCAATATCTGTAACTATATTAGGATCATCCATTTATGCTCCATTTATGCAATATGTGTAATTGTCTGCACTCTTTTTTTTCTTATTTCTATTTCTTATAGTATCTCTTGGTTTGTTTTTCCTTGTTTTTAATTATTTGTAGGCTAATTTATTTTTTATATGCTTATTTATATGCAAATTTATTTATTATTTATAGGCTTTTATATATGTAACAAGTAAAATTCCCCAGTATGGGATGAATAAAGTCCTTGTCCTGTCTAGTCCTTGTCCTGTCTAGTCCTTGTCCTTGTTCTGTCTTGTGTTGTCTTGTCTGATGTTCTTACGCTCCTCATACTCCAAATGGTATGTACATGACATCACAGCAGGCAGAAGACACTACACTCACACCCACTGAGTGGCAAATAGAGTCAGCAGTTGCATTCAGTTTGGATGCTGCTAAAACATCTAAAATTGGAAAGATGTGTCATGTGATTGATTGATTGATTGTACAAATTGATTTAACAAGAAACAGGAGCTATCATTTTACAGACAGCTGAAACACAGAAATACTGAGGAAAAACACATATCACTTGGCTCCATTAATTCCTACATGCACATGTGGTGATTTAAAATGAACCTATATTCCCTCAGTGTGCAGTAGACATTGTATTCATGTGTTAATTACTGTTATAATTTGTTATGCGTTTGTGCACTGGTAGCTTTGATAGCATTGACATTTCTTTTTTATTCTGTTAAATGCACTTAGTGATGTGCCTGGGTCATATGACCAAAATATATACACTGAGATGTGCCTGGGTCAGATGTAAGCAAGTTTAAGAACATAAGAACATAAGAACTATACAAACGAGAGGAGGCCATTCGGCCCATCAAGCTCGCTTGGGGAGAACT
>JAODJX010000035.1:10113165-10124760 GCA_026776945.1 Isichthys henryi | reverse complement strand
CGACCCCGGACCAAGCGGAAGATGATGGATGGATGGATGGATGGATGGATGGATGGATGGATGGATGGATGGATGGAAGAACAACAAAATGGCAACAAAATCGTGGGAACCAAAAATACAACAATGTTGCATCACTACAGTTTACAGAGTATATTTTTGTTGTGAACAGTTGTTTGGTGAACAGTTTTATATGTGGTGACTAAGACATTGATTGCATACATATATAGTTTTGTGTGTAAAATTATTACGATGGGAAGACCATTTGCATACACATACTAAAACATTTGGAAATGTGTGTGAAACAATGAAAAATTATGTTCTGTTTTGCAGAAATGACATTATGGTGTGGGGATTAATCTAGCTGTTTTGCAAATGTTGTCATTTGAGAAAAGTGCCAAAGCAATCGGGAAAAACTATAATTATGGGGAAGAGTTAAACAGTAAAATCCTCTAGTGGAGAAATTACTTTTGAATGGGGTGTTAAAAGACAACATACAGTAGGACCACATAAGCATCGTCTGAAAACATGCAGTTTGAAGAACTGGTATTTCTAAATTGCACAGTGTGGGACATTTGGGGAAGCATGGCCCATGATGATGATTAAATGATGATGATGATGATGTCGACCCTGGTGTGAGAGTCTAAGTGTGTGTATGATGTGGCATGAGAGACAGATGGATGTTTTCCAGGATCATACTGCCATCTGCTGGACAAATAGTGATAGGACAAATTTATCTTTCATTTTTGTTATTTAGCCATAAACATGTGGGAAATCAGATGAAATCCACTCGTTCAAACCCCTTGGTTTGAACTAGGTTAAACTATTCTTTTTAAATATAATTAAAACTAATGGGAATTTTTTTTTGCCTGGTTAGAATGTAATGCATACCATAGAGGGTTAAAATCTATGTCCCATCTCGCCCTCTCCGGTCAGCAAACCGGCGCCATTTGAAGATTCCTCCACCAACTTCTAGTTTCTTACTTTGATCGAACATATTGTGTGTTCAAATACTGCTTACACTTGTACCTGGTCATTCATTGGAAGCTCAGCTCAGCTGCATTTATGCCAAGTCAACTCTTCGACAGCTGTATGCGTGTAATGTGCTATTTGCTTTAGACGAAAGCGTCCATTAAATCAATATAAATGTGTCATTTTAGCTCTATTATGGTCCAATTCGTGAACTCTGACAGGAGTATTCAAAGCCTTATTTATGTCTTCACTATGGGTAAAACAAAAGGAAATATATTGTTCCTTCATATTCCCCTGTCAGAGTTCATGAACTGGACCATAAATGCAGCAAGGCTGATCTTCCAATGAATGACCAGGTATTAAGCAGGCTTAAGCAGTATTGGAGCACACAATATCTTCCATCAAACTAAGCAACTAGAAATTGGTAGAGGAATCTTTAAACGATGCTGGCAGACTTGGGTGCGACTGCTGACTCTAATGTGATGTGGGTGAACTTCCGTGATAATACCCTGAAGGTTGCTTGTGTTGGTGTTGCCAGCAGCCTGGCTTTACACCTAAGAAGTCTACCATTGACTGTATCCTTGCACTGAGGGTTCTCACAAGCACGAATATCTGCAGAGGTTCTTTGCAGCCTTTTTTGTAGTGTTCAACTCAGTTGATCGAGTTGCCTTGTGAGACATCCTGAGACTTCGCAGGATCCGCCAGAAGTTGCTGGACATCATGGTCGGCCTGTACACTGGTACTGTGAGTGCTGTACAAAGTGGAACGAGAACCTCTGCATTCTTCGCAGGAGTCTGAGTGTCTGGGATTGCAGGTATCCTTGGTAAAGATTTAATGACTTCTTCGGCATAGCCATCAGTAGTGTGTCTGTCTGCAGGGAGAATGTCGACCTTGAGAGATTTACCTTCCTCTGCAGCGACATTCATATGTCTGATGACTCTTCCTATGAAGTCAGCAGATGGATTGGGAGAGCATGGGAGGTCATGAGGTCGCTGGAAATGGGTGTGTGATGCTCCCGATATCTTTGAAAGAGGATGAAGGTCCAAGTCTTTAGCTTCCTAGTGCTCTCTGTCTTGCTGTATGGCTGTTAGACATGGATGCTATCCAGTGAGCTGAGACGAAGACTGGACTCCTTCAATACTGAATCTCTTTGAAGAATCCTTGAGTACCGCTGGATTGACTTTGTGTCGAATGAGCGGTTGCTAGAGCCGTCCTGAATGAGGCACATTACCCACATTGTGAGGGAGCGTCAGTTACGGCAATATGGTCATGTGGCGCGTTTCCCTAAGGATGATCCGGCTCGCAGGATCTTCAAAGCTGAGGACCCAAGTGACTGGACCAGGCTAAGGGGACGCCCACGTAACACCTGGCCACAGCAGATGGATGGCCATTTCTGGAGTGTGTTTTTGCCTGGGGAATCACCGGCCAGGATCCCAAAGAGTTTCGCCGTGTGGTGGGTGTGGCAACATGCTGTATCAACGTATGCTCCCCAACCTGGCCTTACCTGTCGTCTCAGTTTTTATAATGGCAACTTGCATATACTCCAGAACGTTATGAAGTGATCAGATGAATTTCCATTAATTGTGAAATCCCTGTAAAGGTCTGTAAATGAACTAGAGATGGTGGCGTTAGTACAGGGTTGTTTTTTTTCTGTTTAGTACCCATACCAGGGGGGAAGTCCTTCTTGATTGTGTTTTGTCTAATTGGAAAATTTGTTTTAGAACCACTGGACATTAGTGATCATAACATGGTTAAATTTGAGGTTAATTTTAGCGTCCGAAGAGCAAAGTCCAAAACAAAAATATACAATGTAAAGAAGGTTAACTTTAATGGAATGAGACCGAAACTTGAAACTGTAAACTGGATGGAATTAAACAGCAAAACAGAGGCATGGGAATTGTTAAAAGCACATTGTTGCAAGTGCAAGAGGACTTCATACCTGTTTCCAGCAAAATTAAATCTAGGAAATTGCATCCAAGGTGATTTACTACGGCAATTAAGAATAAAGTCAGGAGGAAAAGGGCTCTCTTCCACAAATGAAAATTAATTTCAAAATAAAGCAGGAGTATCTACAGGTTGACAGACTCGCTAAGAGGAATGTAGAAAGGAATATTGCATTGGAGGCTAAGGATGACAAAAGTTCCTTCCAATACTTTAAGCCCCAAAAGAGCCGAAATCACTAATCTGCCTGAGTGCAAGTGTCTTATAATTGAAAATGAAACTTATAGTAAATGTCTGATTATTTTACATGGGTGTTCACAATAGTGAACACAAGTAACCTGCCACCATTTAACACAAATACAGCGTCGTCCATGACTAATATATGTACAACTATGACTGATGTGGTACAAAGCCTACTGTAGCTAAGCTCAAAATAAATCGCAGAGCCCAGACGGCATCTTACCTTATGAAATGCTTGTAATTACACTTCGTCATACCACAGAACATTTGACAAAAAGATCTACAGACACTGTAGCAGCACACTTATTGTCAAAAAGTTCGGCCGTGATTGTATAGCTGTTTTTCCTGACAGTTAGAAATATGGGAAATCTAGAAATAGTCTATTAATAGAAACCTTTCCATATAGCTGCAACCAATTAATTGACGTCACCGTCTAAGAACAGAAAAATGCACTAATGCAATTCCATTGTAGTAGAGTTGCCATATGGCAACATTCATATTTTGTTTACTGTAAAATTGTATTAGCAATTTCACCATTAGGGGCACAGCCTGAGTGAGATGCTGGGACATGCGATTTAAAAACACCACTTGGCTATTTTAAGGCCTGTCCTCTTAACACTTCAATATATGAACAAAAGGAAATTGAAGTGAAATATGTTGCCATATGGCAAGTGTATAGCAAGCCTCTTGATGGAGATGGGTGAATGTCCTACAATGCACAGAAACCACTATGACAAGACAATTACTGAAATACAGGTAATTCAACAGCAAATCCAAGACAAGAGGACAAACTTAACAGCCTCATGCAAACCTCGTAACCCAAACTTTTTGTAGGCAAAAATATTTCAGATATCAACATTTAGAGCATGACGAATTTGCAGTCACACCACATCTTAAAACTGACTTGCTGATGAATGCCCTTTGTAGTAAACAGAGAAACTGTTCCATACACAGCTTCCCTCCCGTGAGATCACTCCTATTCAACAGTTCCTCCTTGTGCGGATAACCTGTACTGCGTTATTAAGACCAGCTCTGAAAGGGAGAACTCATCCTTCAAACAGGACAAAAGGGAACACAGACTCTAAACACCTAAGACAGCTGGGCCACTTTAATCTTCCACTCATTACAATATGCTTTGCACATTTAACAGTAAAACTTCTGCATTTACAGTGAAACTAAAAACGTACATAAGGAAACACTTTTTACAAAAGGTAAAATGAAATATTACAAATTGTAGCAAGTACAATTTATCGAAACCAACAGGGCATGTTGATTTGTGAGTTGTCACATTCCATTTTACTTTGAAAAAAGGGAAAGGGGAGGAAAAAATGACCTCCTCATGAAGAACATGGATGACAGGGATATGAATACTCATCTGCCTTCAGCTATAGGTTAGGAGAGTAAGGACAGTGGCTAAGATGCCCGTTACATTAATATCAATGCTTTCTGGAATGTCCGAGGCTCCAAAAGCACACTGAGAAATTAAGGAAAAGTCCATTGGGAAAAAAGAAAAAAAAATAATAAAAAAAAAATCAGTCGTCAAATTTAATCTTCTTCCCTTGGGGCTTTGCACCAAATCCACCACCTCTACCTCCTGTAAAACAGATGATGCATTAATTTTAGACTTACAACGTAAACTGAAATAGGCAAAGGCAGAAAATCAGTCTGGTGCCAGACTGATTTATTCTGCGACGAGGGAGAATTGATACCTTACCTCCAAATCCACCTCTACCGCCGCCACGGTTGCCTCCTCTTCCTCCACGGAAACCACCACCTCGCCCAAAACCGCCACGTCCACCTCTGCCTCCTCCACCGCGGCCACCGAATCCGCCACCAAATCCGCCACCGAATCCACCACCCCTGCCACCCCTGTGCCCGGCGTCACCCTTTGGCCTTGCGTAGTCCAGGGTCACTCGGTTGCCATCAATCTCACAGTCTTCCATGGCTTCCTTGGCTGCCTTACAGTCCTGCTCGTTGTCAAAGTCTACAAAGCCAAACCTGAGGAAGAAACACTGCATCACACATACACACACACGATTGATCCACCAAGCAACCCAAATTGGCACTGAATTTCTGTTCGTGTTTCATAAAAGATGTTGCTAGTGCCATCAAAACAAGCAAGCAACTACCTCACACACAGGTTATCTACTTCTCGTGCGAATCCGTACACCGCCATCATGGAGACGGAGAGGAGCTCATGAGAAGACCTGCAAGTCAACCCATTGGGTGGGAACCAGCAAGTGAAATCCCACATACCCTTTAGATGACCCAGTTTCCCTGTCTGTGACAATTCTGGCTGCAATGGCACCTTCAAAGGAGTCTCTCAGAGTCTGGTCAGTGGTGTCCTCTGAAAGACCTTTGACAAACAGGGTCTTTGTGGGCCCTTAGGACAGAAAGTGAACAATCACAACCAAGCCAAAATGTAACAGGTAGATAAAGCAATGTTCACTTCGGTATACAACATACCTGAATTTCCTCTGCCACCTTCAGACTTGTGTCCGCTGTTCTGGCTGTACTCCAGTCGGATTGTCCTGCCCTCGATCTCAGTGTTATTCATCGCCTCCAGGGCTTCCTTTGCATCTTCGGCACTCTCGAACTCCAAAAACGCAAAACTGAAACAAATACTTTGTTGAAGCCTCTCAAAATATTCATTAAAAAGGCAGGCCGTATTAATACAGGTTTCACAAGTTGCCCAATGTCTGCCACAGACTGGAGTCCAAACTTTGGGACTATTACTACTAATGTATATACACATTTATAATAGTTCACTGTTCAATAATATTTTCAATTGCATGATCAGATGCCATAACTCACTGAAACCTAATCCACAAACCAATATCACCAGCAGCCATCATTTCACTCACCCCTTTGGCCTGCCGTTGTTTTGCGGCACTCTGATTGACACTGCCTTCTCAAACGCGCCCTGCAGTGTATCTTCTGTTACACTGTACGCCAAGTTGTTCACCACAAGAGTCTTGGCTGGGACAGCTGTAGAGGAACGCAAGTCTGAACACACCTCAAAACTGGCGACAAAAACTATTTCCTATTCAACTGCTGACTATGATGGCAGTGTCCAGGTGGGCTCACATCTTACAGACTCAAATTTATTGCATAAACACTCTGGTGAAAAAACGTAAAACCTTGCAGCATGCAAAAACATTAATATTTGGATGCCTCGCTACGCAGTTGCCCTGTAGGTCTGAAGTTGCTCTGTATACCTGGAGCCTTGCCTCCTTTCTGACTCTTCTGTCCTGTGAAATCGACAATGATACACCGGCCCTGGATATCTGCACCCTGGGCCTCTTCCAGCATTTTCTCAGCGATGGCTTCAGTTTTAAATTCTATGTAGGCAATTCTGTCATGGGGAAGAACATTTAAGGTTGAGTGAATGAACAACCCTTCGAAGCGGTTTCAGGCTGGCAACTGAGAAACCTTGCAATAGTTAAACTCAAAAAATATCATTTTAGGCTAAACTCACCCTCTGTTGGAACCATTATTTCCAGGAGGTATCCTGATATCTACAGCCTGATCAAAGACTTCTTTCAAGTCTTCCTGTGTCGCAGAGAATGGGAGGTTCTTCACAAATAATGTGCGTGAATCTCTTTCTGTTGATGGGAGGAGGCAGGAGCCAAATTAGTACCTCAGAAAAGCACCAACCTAAACCACACTTCATATTCTGCACAGCAGGGGTGTTTTACCTTTCTTGCCTTCTGCAGAATTTTCTTTGCTTCTGGCTCTGTCCAGTTTTAACTCATGGCCCATGAACTTCTTTCCATTGAGTTGAAGAGCATTCTGCAGATCTTCTTCAGAAGCAAAATCCACATAGCCAAATTTCCTGGGTGGAAAGTAAAATAAATGCAAATACACAGAGCAGTAAGTTCCAGCATTCCCGTTACAGCCTACAAGCATGACAATGATTACAGAACTGCATCTTTATTCAACAGTTGGTCAAGACCCTCAACAGACCATGCTGCTTCAGACACCACCACAAATCCTCATTAGAGAGGTTGATCCTAGCAGTTGATCCTCAGAAAGTATACTTTTATGCTATAAGGAGCTACAACGTAGTCAAGGACTCACTTGGATGCTCCAAGTCTGACTTGCTGAACTTCAAGCTTTTTCTTAGAGAAGAAATTGCTCAGCGCTTCCTTGATTTCATCGAAGTCTTTATCAATGTTCAGATTCCCAACAAACAGACAGAAGCCTGCCAAAACAAGGTGCAGGAGGGCTCAACATAAATCAATGCACACAACACGAAATAGGTCAGAAGTGAAAACATGAAGTTTTTGGCACTAGAGTTCAGATTTTGGGGCCACCTCACCTTCACCCTCCGATTTGGCTTTCTTGGCAGGAGGAGTGTCCTTTTTAGACTCAGCCTTTCTCTTTGCTGGGGTCACCACAGGCTCTAAACATACAAGCCATCTTTAGTTTCCCCTCCAGAAAGACAGACAATGCATGAGAGAAAGTCATTTTGAAACATCTCACCAGCTTCATCGTCCTCTTCATCATCTTCATCATCGTCATCTTCGTCCTCTTCATCCGACTCTTCCTTGGCCTTGACCATTCCAGCTTTCTTGGCCTTGCTGGCAGAAGCAGGAGTGGTATCCATCTCTTCTTCAGATTCTACAAAGCAGAAGTGCACTTGTTTGCCTCACTGCGGTACATTACAGCCACCACCACATAGGTTGTTTTAAAGCACATCAGATGCAAACAGATCATCAAATTGTCAGGATTAAGTCCCTTTTTGATCATCACGGTGCCAAGCGCAATCTGGGAATGCTGCCTAGACCAATTCAAAGAAAAAAGCCGTACCATCATCATCCTCCTCATCGTCATCCTCATCATCCTCAGACTCTTCCTTGGCAGGAGCAGGGGCTGCTTTTGCTGGGATCTTGGCTGGAGTAGCTTTCTTAGGAGGAGGTGTTTCTTCCTCAGATTCTTCAGAAGCCAAGACAACATACAACCAAAAATTACCAATAATTAATGACCGAGATGGCCAAGAATGTACATGAGAAAATTTGTCCAAGTTATTTAATCAATGACAATACCATCTTCGTCTTCATCGTCGTCTTCATCAGACTCTTCCTTGGCAGGAACGGGTGCTGCTTTTGCTGGGGTGGCTTTTGCGGGGGGCTTGGCAGGAGTAGCTCTCTTCAGAGGTGGAGCTTCTTCCTCAGATTCTTCAGAAACCAAGACAACACAATCAACCAAACACAGTTGTGGAAGACTAGGAACTAACTTAGCCAAAAGAAAAGGAAATACAAGTCATTCAAGCTAATACCATAATCGTCGTCGTCGTCATCATCTTCATCAGATTCTTCGGCCTTAGGTGGAGCTGCTTTTTTTGGTGGAGCCGCCTTTGCTGGGGTGGCTTTGCCTTTCTTGGGTGGAGGAGGGGGCTCTTCCTCAGATTCATCCTCTGTGATACAACAAGTGTTACCCAGATGCACACAAGTGTTACCAAGCAAAACAAATTGCAGTCAATTATTACAAACCGGAGCCATCCTCTTCACTTTCTTCTTTTTTGGCCACTTTTCCATTTTTACTTCCCTTGGCTGGAGTTTTCTTGGAAACTATTTTTGGTGGTGGAGTCTGAGAAAAGAAACATTTCCATGTCTCCTTAACATATTGTTCATGCCCAGAGGTAAAAAAAATCCCTACTTTGTGCTGCTCTGCCAAAGTAATTAACATATCAGATAAGTGACTTTAAATAAAACCTCTCAAACCGTGATGCAATTAAGTTCCTTACCTCTTCCTCTTCACTCATATCGTCACTGTCCTCCTCCTCCTCTACTTTTTTAGGAGGGGGTGGTTTCTTCTTGGGGGGTTTCTGCTTCTTCTCCGTCTGTAGAAGACAAACGAAATATTCGTTTTATAGATTTGGTTAATCGATAAAAGGAACTATCGAAATATCCCCCAAAATCTCGCACATGAATGAGAAATGCGCCGAACCAGCGCCATGTTACTAACCGCGTTAGCGCACGGTGCTCGCTGAAGCAGAGAGACCACGTGTGGCCGTACCTACCTGCGACGGAAACCCACGTGGTTCACTTACAGTGAGTATCCAGTAAAGGCCTAACTGTTTGGGGCCTCGTCAAAATGCGTTGCCAGCACCAAAAGTCTAGACCACTTCACTTACATCATGTAACGGGACCAAAAATTTATCTCGGCCGGTTTAATAGTCCGCTTGTACGACTCGGCCTACAAGCTTCAGGGTACGGAAGTGAAACTTTCGGTCAACTGCGGAGCCAGTCGGGGTCGCTAATCTACTACAAACGTGTCGTTTTCTCAAATTCATCTTACCTCAGTAAACACTTCGCAAATTGTAGCTATACAACGGAAAAAACAAGCATAGCTAAAAAACGGGTCTTCCGCAAACGCAGTTATATGGCCATTTTGAAAATGCGATCTTGCTAGCTAGCGCAAAGAGGGAGCTAACATGGCCGAAAAATGGGTCGACTGAAAATGTAGCCGATTACTCAAGGCCGACTCCAGGTAGTGAGCAGCGCACCCAACTCTCAAGCCGCTTACATACAATTAACGGAAAATAAGAAAAAAAAAATCACTACGCACAAATTGCCGAGTCATATAAATGCCAATAAATACCCTGCGCCGTTTTTAAATATTAAAAAAATGCTTACATATAGGAACTTCATATTTTACGACCTAGCAGCGACACTACAACCTCAACTGCGTTTTATGTTCAAAATAAGGTGAAAGTTAGTGCTTACCTTTGCCAGCTTTACCATGGTTATTGAAAAGATGAGGAATATGCGACCACAAAGTAGTATAAAAGGAAGCCACTTAGCAACCTACACGTGGGCCTGACTGCTCGAAGGGGCGCTCTAAGAAGAAAGACTGCTTTGCAACCACACGACTGTCTTACTTCCCTCGCCTGCGTGTTCAGTGACTCTCCACCTACGCGCATCCTCCGTCCAATCACAGGACAAACATTTGCATAATAGCCCCGCGTTCGCTCTGCTTGTATGCAGGGAAAAGGAGGAGTCAGTTGGTTTGAACGGCATACCTCACTTGACTGCGCGTTCACCGCTTCTTCCCCCGCATGCCCCTTCTAGCCAATAACACGAGGTCTATTTCAATAATGGCTACTCGCAGGAAAGGAGCAAGTTACGTTTTTGAATGGTAACTTAATATTTGGTAGCAGTTGCGTGTGTTTTCTGGTGTTAAATGTAGTTTTTTCCCTAGTTCAGTTTGTGACTTGATTCAAGTTTCGACAGAATGCATTCTGACAGATTAAGACGGCATTTAGTTGATGTTTATGGATAAAGTTACTGCATTGTTACTGCAATTAAAACCGTAAACTAGTAATTACTAGTAATGATTCACTTATAAAAATGACAGCGAGTAATTAGATTATCGTTTCCCTCTAAATGTTTGGTGAACTTAAACCTGAAGGTGCGGGTATTCCCCAGGCATTTGTGCAACCACGTGGTTGGTTATACACGTGCAAAAAGCATGGGGTGACTCAAATAATCGTGTTCGCTGGTTCTTGATCACACCGAGTTCTTACGGTAAATTATGTGCTTAAACGTAACAGTTCAGTTGTCTTTTTTTAAATTGTGAAACACCTAGCTTTGAAGACGAGTAAGTGATTTAGTGAAGATGGTACACAACTACTGTTAAGATGGCCTTTGTAACACACAAAAGCCCAACAGACAGAGCACCCTCCCACTACTGTCAATAATATTCTTGTTTTCAGAACGCTTATGTTTTTGAGAAACTATTCGGTGGAACCTTGAGTTTTTGGAGCTGTGCAAAGCAGGTCTGTGCTTCTGCAGCATGTTGTTCAACCTACTACAGATCTCTCTTCCTACTCTCAGTTTTCCATATCTCATGTGTTGATCATAGCCTGGAAAATAGCCTGAGAATAGCTAGATTTTAGAAATAGGCTTGGGGAAGAGTTAATGTTTTCAGAGGTAAGGTCCCTTATAACCATTGACAGTGTATCTTTGGTATTGGCTTGTGTCAGTCAAACCAGTGCCAGTTGGTGGTAGTTTATCATATTTAATTGAATCCAAGTGTCAAGAAACCACCTCTGCTTCTATCCATTTTCCAAAGCCTTATGCAGGGTCACTGGGGACTTGGAGCCTCTTGAACACTATATTGAAACCCCACGACGACATGGGGCTAGCAAAGGAACACCCTGGATAAAATGTGCATAAAAATTAGAGCCTGGCCAATATAGGATTACCCGATATGGATACAGATTTTGATATTTGAGGATTTAAAAATCCAATAATGATATATCAGCCAATATATTCTTTTTTTTCCAGAAACACATAACATGATTTTACCTAACATTTATTGGGTGTAGTTATTTAAAAGTCCTCACCAAGATAACATGACGTCCATCCATCCATTTTCCAAACCGCTTATCCTACTGGGTTGCGGGGGGTCCGGAGCCTATCCCGGAAGCAATGGGTA
>JAODJX010000035.1:10092534-10110551 GCA_026776945.1 Isichthys henryi | reverse complement strand
CACGACTACAAAGTCGATCATCGAACTGCGGCCTAGGGTGTCCTGGTGCCAAGTGCACATATGGACACCCTTATGCTGGAACATGGTGTTCATTATGGACAATACGTGACGAGCACTGAAGTCCAATAACAAAACACCGCTCAGGTTCAGATTGGGGGGGGGTTCCTCCCAATCACGCCACTCCAGGTCTCACTGTCATTGCCTCCATGATCATTGAAGTCCCCCAGCAGAACAAGAGAATCCCCAGGAGGAGCGCTCTCCAACACCCCTTCCAAGGACTCCAGAAAGGGTGGGTATTCTGAACTGCTGCTTGGCGCATAAGCGCAAATGACAGTCAGGACCCGTCCCCCCACACGAAGGCAAAGGGAGGCTACCCTCTCGTCCACTATGGTAAAACCCAATGTACAGGCGCCCAGCCAGGGGGCAATAAGTATGCTCACCTCCGCTCGGCGCCTCTCCCCGCGGGCAACTCCAGAGTGGAAAAGGGTCCAACCCCCCTCAAGGAGACTGGTTTGGGTAGCTGGAACTTCACAACCTCACGCACCAGCTCAGGCGTCTTCCCCATCAGAGAGGTCACACTCCATGTCCCTAGGGCTAGCTTCTGCAGCTGAGGATCGGACCGCCAAGGTCCCTGCCTTTAGCCGCTGCCCAACTCACATTGCACCCAACCCCTATGGCAGTGAGGTGGTGAGCCCATTGGTGGGGGGACCCACATGCCTTGATCAGGCTGTACCCGACCAGGACTCATGGGTGTAGGCCTGTCCACCAGGCACTCGCCCCACCCCCAGGATATTCATATTACAAACATTTCCATAACACACACTAAAACATGTTTTCATATTTACTATACTCTGCTGCTATTACCTATTTCGATTGTGGAAAAATGTTTTTCTGCTTATAACTTGTTCATCTTACCTCTCTAGTGCTACTAAGTCTCTTCTACATTATATTTAAGTAATCTGCACTTACACTTTGTGCTATAATACGGCAACTGTGAGACACTGCAATATTTGACTGTGCAATATTTTGACTCGGTGCAAATTTTAACTTTTAACTTTGAGCACTATTTACTTTGCGCAAGATTTACCTCTGTCCTGAATAGTAGTCTCCGTGTAGCTCTGTATCGTTCTACTATGCACTCTCGAATAGTATGGTCCGAATGACAATAAAGTTTACTTTGACTTTGACTTTTTCTGTATTCTCTGGACATGTTGTTTGTAAATTACATTGATATGTGTGTATATTTTGTTAGCTGACAATTCGTCCGTCGAGGGCCCTGCCTTCACCTGCCACCCAATCTTCATTGTACCCCGACCCCCATGCCTCCTCCTGCAAGTGGTGGGCCCACAGGAGGGTGGACCCATGTTATTCCTCCTTGGCAATGCCTGGCTGGGCCTCAGTGGTAGAGGCCCAGCTACCAGGCACTCTCTGGTGAGCTCCCTCCCCAGGCCAGGCTCCAGGGCAAGGCTCTGATCTCCCCAATCTGGGTGGAGTAATATCTTATTTTGAAATAATCTTCATAGTGGTGTTCCGAATCTACTTTGTTCACCTACTGTAGGATCAATTTATCTTACCTGATCATGGGCAATTGTCCCCACCGACATATCTCCTAGAATCACAGAGGCACACAAGCCTCACAACCACAAGTGAAAAGCAGCTTTGGTGGGAGCTGAAGCAAAAGGAGTTTCGGAGGAGTTTGATGAGGCCATAGAGATGGACTTTCGTTTAGCCTCAAAAATATTCTGGCAAACCGTCAGGCAACTCAGGAGCGGGAAGAAAGGCTTTACCCACGTTGTTTACAGCAGGGATAGAGAACTGTGGAAAAAGATATTTTATGGACCTTCTGAATCCCAGTGATACACCTTCCTTGGAGGAAGTAGAGCTGGAAGACTCAGAAAGGGTCTTGCCCATCTCTAGGGCTGTGGTCACTGAAGTAGTCAACTAAGTCTTCTGTGGTAAGGCTCTTGGGGTGGATGAGATTTCCCCAGAGCTTTTGAAAGCTCTTGATGTTGGTGGGCTTTCTTTGCTGACACTCCTCTTCAACATTGCATGGATGTTGAGGACAATGCCTTTGGATTGACAGACTGGAGTGGTGGTCACAATCTTTAAGAACAGGCACTTGAGGATGCATTGGAACTTCAGGGGGATCACACTCCTCAGCCTCCATGGGAGGGGTATGCTGGGGTACTGGAGAGAAGGGTCTGCCACATGGACGAACCTTGGATCTAGGAGGAACAATGCAGATTCTGTCCTGATTGCAGAGTACTCTTCACCCTCACAAGGATACTAGATTGTTCATGGGAGTTTGCTCTCAACCAGTGTTTCGGGCATATCCAACTGGGAGGAGACCCAGGGGCAAACCCAGGACATATCTCTCTGCTCAGTATTACCCCTGGTGGAGCTGGAGGAGGTAGCTGGTGACAGGGAGGTCTGGGCATCCCTGTTTAGACTTCTGCCCCTGAGACCCGACCCCAATTAAGCAGCACAAAATAGATCGACAGATAGATGGATTTACTTGTTTTAAGATGTCTGAAAACAAATAATTGAGTCTTTCCTATCACGGAGTATGCCACACGTGCCTTTTCTGTTTAACGGTTCTGTTTAGTGTTATCAGTGCTTGAAGCAGGGAAAAACAGGTGGTGGTACTCCCCTAGTTATCCAGTACCAGGTGCCAGTACTCCCCTTGCTACTCAGTACCAGGTGCCAGTACTCCCCTAGTTATCCAGTACCAGGTGCCAGTACTCCCCTTGCTACTCAGTACCAGGTGCCAGTACTATCCTTGTTATTCAGTACCATGTGCCGATACGCTCCGTGTTACATTGCACCCGAACATGGTCTTTTATAATTTTCCTTTGTTTCACAAATACCACACATTGTAATAGAACAAAGAACAAATTAGCTAATACATTAAACTTAAATTACTTCATATTGCGGTGTTCCTTGTGGGGATTCTGATGTAATTCAGCAGCAAATGACAAGGCAGAGTTATATAACTCACTTTGTTTACCCCAGGTAATGTTTGGAGACAAGCCCAATTATTGTCCTGAGCAAGACTTAGTAAGTGCACCAGCAATACTTGTTGACAGCTCTGCCATTTCAATCTATGATTTTGCTTCTTTGTAAAGTTGTAAATTATCTATCATAGTATAGGAAGACTAAAGGAATGAATAAATATTACGTGCCAGTGCAATAGACCAGGCTATTTGCTTGGCATTCAGCTATAGGTGATGATATCTCTGTGAATATCTGCCATCGGTCCAATACTTAGCCAACACACCTGGATCCAATCCCCTAATTCAGAAGACAAAAAAGCAGTGTGTCCGCAACATGTGGCATGCAATGACATGATACAGGCATGGCAGGGCTGTTACAGACATAGTCTGCAAAATGTGATCTAATTCTGTCAACTGGCTTAAACTGACCACCAGGACACCTCCACACCTTCTCCTTATTCAGCCTAATAACTTGTTTTGGCTAATTACTGCGGCCCATCGGGGTCCTATATGCCACACGTCTGTCATGGAAAGCTGCACGGTAGGGCACTGAATAAGCCCTCGCAGACTGCAACATTTCAGGGAATACAACATTACTGCAACCCTCTCTGACTGCTCATCTGCATTTTCTCATTTAATTCATCTTTAATCTTCTCATTTAAATATGTTCAGATAAAATTCCTTCACTATTTGTATATAAAAAGTATAATCACAGATCTGTAGAATCTTTAGTGGAAAAAAATATCCTTGGGTCAGTATCCCAGATGTAGCCCTAGAAAGCGAGCCACTGAAAAACACCATGTTCCACAAACACTGGTCCTTCCCAATCATAGGACCCCCAGGAAGGAAGTTACCCACTGTCTACCTACTTAGTGTGCCTTCATTCTGTAGTTGAAGCTGCCATACAATACATCAGTAAAGTTTCCCCTGTAAATAGCAAACCCAAAAAATCTCTCATCTCAAAATTTTTAAGAACCCCGTGAGAGGTATCAGATTCCTTGTGTCTATGTAGTGGAATTCCATGATCAAAAAGCTAAGTAAAACTGAAGAGCAGATTTTGAAAGATCACTCAATCTACCGGATACGTTTTCGAGTGAATTTCTATGGATTATTTTGAGTTTTGGAGATTGAAAGTTCTTTGTTTACTTACATGAGGGCTGAATGAGTTTTGCTTTCAAATACTGTAAAACATAATGAGGAAGACTGACTTAAGGTAACTTGCAGTTTGTGGCGGTTATGTGTGCTTGTCACAAAAACTACAATAAATGGACAGAGTGAGTTTTGAGTGACTGAGTGAAATTAGCTCTTCAGTTCCCAATACATAATTCACAAAAAATACATCTGATATGACTTTGTGTCACCCCATCCTGGGTTGTTCACAGCCTTACACCCATAGCCTCTGAGGCTCCTGACCCCCCCATGACCCTGAATAGGACAAGTAGTTTCAGAAAATGGATGGATGGATGGATGGATGGATAGATGGATGACACTGTGTCTCCCAATTCAATATTCATCCACCTTCCACAGTACAGGACTGTGAGGGGCCTGGAGCCTCTCCTAGACACCTTAGGGCACAAGGCAGGAGACACCCAAGTTCAGATGCCAATGTACTAAAGTGCATATTCCTATCACATTTGGTTTTTTTAGGTAAAAAGTAAATTTGTTAAACATTTCATCTTGTGACTAAAAGTAAACTTCTGGATCAGATCCAATGGGAGAATTCATTTTAGTCCAAACGTTCATGATAAAGCATAGAATTTAAGCTTTTGGACTTGCTAAATATTCAGCTTGTTCTAGGCATGTTTTCTATTTGCTTTTCTCAATCTTAGAAAAGCAAAGGATTTACCACTTTGCTTTATGTGTTTTCCTGCAGATCTTTAAGTTTTTTTCAGTCTCAATAGAGGAGATCCTTTCCCATGACGCAATGCTGTGAGCCCCATGCTTCATTGTGTAGGTGCTGTTCAGTGGAAGAATTACTCTGTTGAGTCTGCACTAAACCATAATGCTTGGACATTTATCTATTACATATATTTGTAATTCTTACTAAATAACTAAATTAATGTGAGCATATGGTGTTTGCCACTTTTTAAAAATTCATGTTGTTTTCTGACCAATCCATTTTAGATTTGAGATGTTTACCTTAAAAAAACAAGGTTAAATACAAGCCTAAAAACTAGTATGTATATTTTTATAACTCAGGAAAACCTTATCAAATGGTATCAAATGTATATGTTCGTGACTCCATGCAATATTTGGAAGCATGTTACTTGAGGGGGCACAAATAATGTGGCAGTTCACTCTTACATAATGTATTAATTCACGGAAAATAAATGTTAGTTACATACTGATCACATGTTCATTCATCATTAATCAATCATAACGTTACACAGTTATTAAGTTACTTGTAACTGTGATACCAACATTCTGTAATACAAAAATTACAATAGCCATTGTGGAATTAAGTGTTAAGAATACAAATGTCAGCATACAATTCTACATAAAACCTGCACTTGTATCTTATGCCAGCAATATATACTGAAAATCACTGACAGACCAGAAGCAAGACAGCATGTTCACACAACAGACTCTTATTAATAGCCCTTAAAAAGACCTACAGGACACTACATGTTACCAATAACCCAAGAACTTTTTTCTCTACACAGCCCACTTTGCTAGTTTCTTCAACCTTTATGGTGGGAAGATCTTTCACCACAGCAACACTAGAAACATCAGCAGTACACGTGATATTATATGGGGGGAACACGCGACACATGAAAGAGGGCACAGTTATTGCCACCAAGAAATACAAAGGGCTATTTAGACCAGCATCGCGAGCATGATGGGAAACACGCTGGCAACCATGTTATTTTCTAAATTAAAATCCTGTATATCATCCAGTACAACACGTAAAATTCACATCATTATTCAAACTAATGAACAGGAGCGTACTCCATGACAACAAGAGAAGTAGACAACGCTTCACGTGCAATCTTATAGAGGACGCGAGGACTTTTAGGGGCGCCCTACATCGCAAAGCTATTCTGTGATGACACCACAGAGGGCGCGAGTACTAATAGGGCTGCGAGCAAGCAAATTTAATTTTGTCGCACTGCACGTTTCATTTGTAGACTGCCAATTCCGTCTATGGGATTGATTTGGCTCTTAAAGCCCATCTGCCCTCGATTAGTAAAAAACATTAATTTGTGGCTAAAATTAATATAAGAAATATGGTTTTCAGAATCGGGGGCGGCATGGTGGTGCAGTGGTTAGCACTGTTGCCTCACACCTCTGGGACACAGGTTCGAGTCTCCGCCTGGGTCACATGTGTGCGGAGTTTGCGTGTTCTCCCCATGTCGTTGTGGGGTTTCCTCCGGGTGCTCCGGTTTCCCCCCACAGTCCAAAAACATGCCGAGGATAATTGGAGTTATTAAATTGCCCGTAGATGTGCGTGAGTGAATGGTGATGGGCTGGCCCCCCATCCTGGGTTGTTCCCTGCATCGGCTCCTCCCGCGACCCAGTAGGATAAGCGGTTTGGAAAATGGATGGATATGTTTTCAGCATATTACTTAATCTAAAATAGAAGTCTGTGGATTTTTCGAAATATAAAAACAAAGAGCTGAATGAATGAATGTTTTTAAGAAACTTTACGAATGTTCATACATATCTTAAAAACGTAATCTTGCTCTTTTATCACTTAATTAATTCAATTGAAAAGAAGCTATACATTCTATATCCTCATGGGGGCAGTATTGTTTTATCATTCAACCGGCAAAATTCTGAGAATCATCTCAAGTTGTGTTACGACGAATGTATATATGTATGGTGACGTGCGAGGGGGGCTCATGTAAAGTTAATATTCATGCACAGAAAAACAACCATTCAAAGCATGTTTAAATGTTTATTGACTCTAACATGTAAATGTAGTTATCAGCAATTAAAACGATTTAGATCAACAGATAAGCAGTTAAACATTCCTCCTTCCCGCTCACGGTTGTGATGTATTGCATTGGCTGCAGTGAAATATAATTTGCTACATCGACTTCCTCAGTAGAACAAAGTATTGATTACAAATAGCAGCTTAACTTTTACAGCTCAAGCAGCTATATATGTTTGTGTGTATCAGTATTCCATCGGTCCTTCTTCCAACCGCCTATCCACTATTATTATTATTGTTGTTTGTTGTTTTAGTGTAGAGTGTATAATCTCACTTTTTTATCGTTAGTCTTTTATTCACTATTTTTCCAAAACTGTTTTGTGTTTCTGAGTTATTGACGTCAGCTACATTTGTAACCTGCGGTTCCCTGTCCATTCTGCCTCCGGTGTTTGAATGGTCACACAACGCATTTTGTCATTTGCGGTTCATGTTTAGTGATGTCTTGTCACGTAGGGTCGACTAAGTAGCTGGTGACTAAGAAAGGTTTCATAAAAATAAACTTTTGCATCAAAATCACGAAATGTTGTAAATGAAGTTCTAAATGCCTGTACAAGCTATTAAACTCCTTTAAGTTTGCCTTGAAATGATTGTTCTTCACAATGTTCATACACTTTTGATTTATTGATGTTGTAACCCTATTCCACAATGACAGAAATATACAACCAATCAACTGAATGTAAAGCCTAAGAAGACAAAATACATGCATTTTATGTATCTAAATGGTTTAAAGATGCCATGTGTAGTGTCTTTTTTGCTCATATTTCGGTAAGTATTGCAGGTATCAGTGCATTTATCAATGGAGCAGAAATGGGTGCCATTGGAAAAATTCACATCAGTGTCTGGCTGTGTCAAACAAACAGGAAGGAGACTCAACAATGCATGTAGAACTTTTCTTTTTTTCCCCAGCTTTCTAAAACATTTACAGCTTTTTAAGACAAAAAAGTTACAAACATAATTGACCTGCAGTTTGCATCCATTTCAAAATGTTACATAAATAAAACTCAAATTTATAAATATCTCTTTTATAAACATATAAATAGATTTAAAACATAAATACATTTACGTAGGAATGAAGTACATGAATGTACAGCAGCAGCAACCATATACAGCTTTGCAGTTTTCTTTGTATACCACTGTCCACCATCTTAAAATGGGTGTTTTCGTCGTACGTGTCAGAATTATTTCTGTTGCAGTCTTCAGTGACGCTGGTCATGGTGGTTGATTTGTACATAAAATCTGTATTTTCTGAGTAAAGACGATACTTTTGTGATTTCCTCAGGTGAAGACCAACTAAAAGTAAAGTTGTCCAAACCCATTGTCTTCTCTGAAAGGAGAAAAGAGAAAGAAAGAAAGAAAGAAAGAATACTGTGAAAAAATACCGTGGGCGCAAAATATACGGATACGGTCGCATTCACACTGAATCTTTCTAGTGTCAATGTTTTTTGGAACCTTCATTCTAACAGACCGAATGCAGCAGAAAAGATGTCTGATTCAACCCAAGCTAACGCTTGCAACTGATCACATGACATGCGGTCCCCTGTTTTTTAGCCTCAAACATCCATCCATCCATTTTCCAAACCACTTATCCTACTGGGTTGCGGGGGGTCCGGAGCCTATCCCAGAAGCAATGGGCACGAGGCAGGGAACAACCCAGGATGGGGGGCCAGCCCATCGCAGAGCACACTCACACACCATTCATTCACACATGCACACCTATGGGCAGTTTAGCAACTCCAATTAGCCTCAGCATGTTTTTGGACTGTGGGGGCAAACCGGAGTACCCGGAGGAAACCCCACAACAACACGGGGAGAACATGCAAACTCCGCACACATGTGACCCAGGCGGAGACTCGAACCCGGGTCCCACAGGTGTGGGGCAACAGTGCTAACCACTGCACCACCATGCTGCCCCCTAGCCTCAAACACTTAAGCCTATATAGTGCTGTAGTTTCCTTGTTCTACACAATTTCAACGCCCATATTTTCATGCCAAATCAGTATCATCTATGAAAAGCTTCTCATACACTCTCCATTTACAGTTTATTGCTGGCACCAAATTCGTACCAAATATGTGATTTAATTTTTAGAGTAATATTTCACAGCAGAATATCACTTCTACTAATGTGAAGTGATTTTGCCCATGCATTCTTTGTTCTCTGAGATTCCTTTCAATGACAAAATATCAGCGTTGACAGGCCTTGAATAAATGATGGGTATATATTCTTGGTATACATTGACTGATATGACCAAACACCCTAGTAGCTCCCAGAAGATGAATTTCGACATCATCAGTATAGGCTAATAATGGAGGTCAGCCATCTCTGATTTTTAGTTTTCGTCAGCTGGCTTTCCCAGGGCAACTCATAAGCGGAGTTCATCCTCCACATCCACACTGTAGGCTCGATGCCAGAAGACAAGGACTTTCCTTACACCTGGGGCATGGGGTTGGGGGGGGGGACAGTGTGGGAAAAACATGTGGCTGGACTCACCCCGTGTTTCCCGGCGCTGTCTCTAACAGCCCATACCACTGATGGTGCCTATTCTGTCCATTTTGTGTCCGAAGCAACCACCCCGGGACGTGGAGCCCCCCTTCTTTGTCCCCGCTTTGTGTCTCCGTGAGCTGGGCTGCTCATTCAGGATCCGGGCCCACATCCCTTTGGCGCGGGTGTCCAGCCTCAAATCCCGCAAGAGGCGTGCTCTGGACCTCATGTTTTCCAGCTTCCTCTCCCACTCCTCAGATGCCAGGTGTTTAGAAAGCTCCTCTCCCAGTAGACTTCTAAGAGACTAGAGCACAAAAATCCACCTTAGCCTTGTTGCACATGTCTGTTTTCCTTATGTATGTTACAAGTGATAAAATAACTTTTGGAAAAGAAGATATGTACCCATTTAAAAGATGACAGAATGCTTTTGGACAAATGCAACTCAGCAACTAGTTTGTATAACGGATGAGTGGATTGACATAAAAGTTGATTGTGTTCCACACGTGCTTCGAAAAGCAAGTCTATAATATCCCTGTAAAAATATATCTATATATGTCCTTTAACTTGGGCATGTGACCATTCCTAAATTTAGGTCACAATACAATTACTGAGTTAAAACAAAATATTCTGGTTTTTCACAGAAGAAAGTGTATTGAAATGTTAATGAAGATATTAACAGTCTTGTATTGACATTGACTTATTTGAGTTTAAAGAAAACTAGAGCTAACGCTTCCATGGGGGAACAGGTGTTTTACCTAACTCTGCTATTGGGCAGCTGTTTTATATCTAGGAATGATATACTCATTAGTTTGTCCTCATCCAAGGTTAAGCATAACTTTCATTCAGAAATGTGTTCATATATATTATAGGCAAACTAGGGTTGCAGTGGCAGATGGACCTCCGTCTGTAACTATCGAACAAAAAAAGTGTCTCTTTGAAAATATTATTGGTTAGCACAAATGTATTAATCGTTACTTTTTAAAGATTATAGCAGATCTCGTCTTATTTGACATTCAACGTGTCTTTTCTCACGCTCGCTTCCGCCGTTGAGAAATAGGGTAATTATGAAATTAAAATGAAAAATTATGCGCTGGAGAATTAATGGAAGTTTTTATACAGGGCACTACAAACAAAGTATACATGAACTTTAACGGACTCATCGGTATTAGCTACAAGAATTGATTACTATAAATTAGCTTTAAAAAAACAGCAATCAGCTTGGAGTGTTTCAAATAAACACGAGTACCTTGTAAGGTGTAAGGCTGGTTTAAGGTGCTCAGGACGTCGTTAGGTCCGATCATTCGTGGCTATTGCCCCGAGTATTTTAAGCCGAGCCCCGAGTATTTTAGTCCCGATGCCAATCGTCCTTCAAAAACAAAAAAGTCAAGCCCCAGGTAACATTGACTTAGTCCCTGCTCTTTTCTATAGCTTGAAACTCCCCTGGGGCTCAGCTTTCTTGAAAATAAAAATAATAACTAAATTATGTTTTTCTTGTTAAATTACACCATTTCCACTGCTTGCGTCCGGAGGCTCTCCAAAATGTTCCAAAACTGCGTGCTATGACGTCATAATCAAAATAACTACTGCGGAATAACGTTGATGCAAATATTACTTGTCCCATTGATAATCAGTCATATAATAGTATAACACCGAGCAAAAGCACGGCGGAAGGACATCGGGAAAACTAAACAAAAGCTTAAAAACTTGCATAAAATAACTGCATCACTTTCTCGTGTAATTCAGAAGTCACTAATACGCTCAGCCGACATCCTCACGACACAGACGAAGACTCTTACCTTTTGCTGTGCCTCCGTTAAAGGTTTTGCCTCTGTGCTGATGCAAAGCAAGGTGATCAATACTCCACAAGCCGCCAAATGGGAGATATTCATTCTGATCTCAATTTTGAAGTTGCGCCCTATGATCTTAAGGCTGAAACTTCCGATAGTTTACTGCTCTTCGCAAATGCACTATTTTTCCTGCCTCTCTCCACGACTTTCTCCAAGTGCTCTCTGATTGTGATACACCATTCACGCTTTTTATAGGCCTACTCTGTAGTGATGTCATGGAGACCTGCGTAATGGTGTCCCCCCTTTTTCCCACACCTTGCCAACCCCACCCCCACAAACACTTTACCTGCATCTGACGGAACTCGCTTTACTATTATATTAAATCAATTGTTTTCACAATAAATGTTAATCAAAAGAAGTTTTTTAGTCAACAAAATACACAGGGAGCAGGTCTTTTTTTATCATAGGCGGTCGTGTATCATTTGCCGTTTATTTTTTTGGTATGTGGTCATACACTTATTACAAACTTAACTACAACTTACAAAAATCTTAATAAAACAAAGTTTCCACGAATACGTAGGCCTATTTAATGGTTTTGGTTAGACCGCCGTGGCACATCAGAGCGGAATAGTATGTAGAGTCAGGGAGGCAAATATCAGTACAGCCTTGCCAATGCGATTGGGGAATAGGAAAAACTACATTAATTTACACTTAAACGCGTATAATGTAAAATCAGCAAAGTTCCAGATTTTGTGCTTGTATTCCAATTGCGAAATTCGCGCTCAGTGTCAATACTATGCACATTTGCCGCGAAAAAACAGCTAAAAATCACTCAGAGCGTTACCGGACGAAGATTTTGTACAAAATGTTAATTTTTCGGTTTTGTAATATATTGTTGCCACCTCTAAAATAGAACTTTGAGTTGTGTGGAAATGGAAAGTCTGATAGCATTTTAATGCTATTTGCCTTTTGCAGACTTTATTGATTTTTTTATCAAACGAATCTATGGATTGTCTGAGATTAACTGTGGATAAAAACAGCTACACACCTTTCTGAAAATTCGTCCTTGGAAAAGACCTCACCGAGTATTACGCGAAATATATCTTAGCGAAACAAAATATAGCTCTGAATTCTATTTTCTTAGCAAATGTCGGGCAGCATTTCTGACAAATAAAATATATTTATTTGACTATTTATCAATATCAATTAATTAACAGAGCAAACAGTTAATCGTTTTAAAAGACAATATCGGTAGATAATTACAACCGTGATATACAGTAAACGCATCATGTGTTCTAAATCTGGCATACTGGATATTTGGCGACAGGGCAATGTGAAACTTTATTTCGCAAATGGTTGTGTACTTCCATTTTCCTATAGGATTAAGGTGCGTCTAGTTTATGTTTCAACATAATGTATTACCATTATTTTCTATCATGTTTTGTGTTGCTATTGATGCTTTACTTATGTTCGGTAAAGTGAGTAATTATAATATATTAACAATACATAGGCCTATTTAAACATATACACTAATATGTATAAATATATTCATATATACAATAAAATGCATATATCTGTATTTATTATTTAATCAATAATAAACTGTAATTCATTTGCAATCCATTCTTTTTGCAGGAAAAAAAAACACCAATCACACGACCAAAACATCTTCGAATTAATGTTGCGAAGCAGTCAGTGCGAGGGGTGCATGGTTCAGTGGGGAGACCTGCTTCCTCGCACCTCACCGCGTTGGGGCTTCGGGTCTCCGTGTCTCGTCCCCTTTCTGATTGTGTGGAGTTTTCTTGATTATTCCCTGCCCTACGAATCTCCTCCGGGTGCTCTGCGTTTCTCTTGCAGACCAAAGGCATGTGTTTAGGGTGTACACCTGCCTTATATCGCCTAACATAAGCTCCAGTCCTCCCGTGACCCTATCTAGGAAAAGCGTCAGGAGGATGGATGGAAGATCTCCTAGGGGAAGCCGCATGTTATAATAAAGGGCGTAGATTTGGGTATGGACGGTAGGGACATGTCCGTACCAATATTGTGGGAGTATCGTGTGTGTTTTGGGCGGTGGGCGGTTCGGGACTGATTTATTCCCTACCGAGGTTGAAAGAAAGCCTACGCCCTTGGTTATAATTAAACTGACATTAAATCGACGAAGAAACCGCACTTAGTGATCTATGTTACTTTATGAAACTGTTTTGCCAGAGAAACTTTTGTTCATTATTAAGTGATTTGCATATTATCAGATTTTACATAAACGAATAGAATATAACGCTGAACATGTTGCGCTAAGGAAATAAAGCGATCAACTGATACCCGATCGTTAAGTTCAACGCGTTCAGTCACCGATAACGACGTTCCTCAAAGCCGGTTAACAGTGAAATGGACGCTCTTTTTTACATTTGGTTTTAAGTCAAATATCAGTCAAACAGGAGCGAATGGTGGAAATATTTAGCTTCGGAACATGAAATGGCGGTGTTTTCTGCGTTAGCTATTGTCAATAATTTATAGAAATGAACCAGATGTTATTATGTCATTGAACATCTCACAGGGCTGAGAAAAGAGAAGGTTTACCTTCCGAAGATGTCTACTTTTTTTGTCTCATCGTAATGTTTGTTTAGAGGGAAATTCTCCTCTAATGGATGCCTGAACCTGGCATACCTCAGTCTGCTGCCCCCGTGTAACACATCCACATACTGTACCATAATTATATTGTATTTATTTTTTCTTGCATTTGGTCAAAGTTTTCATACAACAGGTCCCAGGAATCTCACGGCTGCTAGAAACAAATGTACCTGAATAGATTTCTGAAAAGAACGATACCAAGAAGCCAAATATATAAAGAAGGAAATTCTCTCTTGGTGAACCCATTTTTTTCCAAAGATATGCGGTAACATTTGAACAGATGTGGCACTATTAAATCACAGGTGTTGCAGACCTATAGAAGTTAGGAAATATTGCTATGGTTGATGAGGTCCCCTGTGTGTTTTTATTTCGAGAGAATAATGACATTGAAATTAGCTGACCTACCTTACACCTGACACCTACCTGTATAGTTTGCAATGATGAAATAAGTCTGACATCTCACCTTGCCCACTGTGAACTGACAGACTAAGCACTAATGGGATCTGACGCAGTTTGAACAATACATGGCTTTTTCAATGAAAGCCAGCACACGCGGGGCTCACTAGAAATCAGAGTGAAGCCTGATAGGTTCAGACACTGCCGACAGTTGTGATTTAAGACATCGCCGGGCAGTGGAAGTAGATGAACTTGATTTAGGCGTATGCTAAACGGTAAAGGAATACTTATGTGACTGCCAGACAACAGCTCACTGTGGAAAAAGGAGGTTTCATTCTCCAATTGAGCATTGGAGGGTGAATGATCCTTTGTTGGACGATTGTGTGAAAAGCTTAGCAATCAGTATGGCGGGCATGCCTGTCTAGGGCCAGTGAAGGGGGTCATAACCTATTAAACACGGGAAACAGAATGAGAGGAGATGCGTCAGTGTGGGCCGGTCAGCAGGCATATTTCTGGGCAATGGCGTGACGTCCAGTTGCTCTAGAGAAGCGGGGGAGTGGGCTTAGGGGGAGTAGGGGGCTCATATTTAATGTGGTGCTTTTAAGGTGACATTATGCAAGCCATCTAAAGGACACCAAAAGAAAGTTTGATAGACTGCAACTCTAAGAGCTGTTTCACTAACTCCGTAAGTCATGTGTAACTGCTTCTGCTCTCATGGTTACATGAGTGCTGATTAATGCCAATTTCCCCTAAAATCTAACAGGTACTGGGCAGAAAAAAAATATATCAAAAGTTGTCCAATCATGCTATGCAGCAGTGGGATGCATCCCACATCTTTCACAGATATATTTTTTATAATAATGTGATAATTATAGACCTTTGAGAAGCATATGCTTGTTAACTGGGATCTGAACTCCAAATACCACATTATTCCAGCTGACACCACAAGTATTTCAATGGCATATGTGGTATAACAGCTCCCATCTTATCTTGCAAGTAATAACTGTAAAACACTTATGCACTACATGGTGAGCCTGGAGCTGGACACCAGGTAGCTGTAAGACCCTCAGTGGCCATGGGTTAGGTCATGTACTCATGATCAGAACGTCACCATTGTGAATCCCATGGTCCCCCCGCCTTCCCAGGTTTCCTGCCTGCAGCCAGAGGCCTTGGGGCCCCCCTGCTTTCCAGGACCCAGGTGAGGCAGCCGCGGTTCCTAACATCGGCCCAGCTGCTTGTGATGTAGGTGGTCTCTCTGCTGCCCGATCCCTGGCACCGCCGATCAGCACCAAGCCTCCTGAGGTACCCGCCGAACTCTTCCTCTCACCTGAACCCACTCATCTGCCCAGTAGCCCCCCACGGCCCTCTGTGTGCTCCCGCTGCAGGAGGCGGAGTCTGAGGCCCAGCCCAGGGAATGCTGCCTCTGCCGTGCCCGGCCCAGGGGACGACGCCGCCGCTGTGCCCAACCTCAGCCCATGCCCCGAGGTGCCCAACCTCAGCTCTGAGGTATTGGAGATCCCTCTCTCCCCCGAAGTACCTCCCCAGTTCAGCCTGCAGCCCCTGGGACCTGAATGCTGCTTGCCCCCTGTGGCACACCTGCCTAGCTCAGCCAGCTGGGGTGAAGTCTCTGCCCTCCTCCTAGCGCCCTATGCTGCAGACTCCCAAAGGCTCCAGTTCTGCCCTGCTCACTGCCATCGGCCCCTTCTGCGGTGTGTCTGTTCACGGCCTCTGCGGCCCAGTCCCAGCCCTTCTGTGGGCCCCAGCTCCAGTCCCGGCCCTCCTGTGGGCCCCAGCTCCAGTCCCAGCCCTCCTGTGGGCTCCGCTCCAGTCCCGACCCTCCTGTGGGCCCCAGCTCCAGTCCCAGCCCTCCCAAGGCCTCCAGCTCCCAACCAACCCATTTGTCTTCTGATGGCTCCACAGAAGGGTACTCCGGGGATAACCCTCCCTGGCGACCTCAGGTGGGACCCCTTCAGTTTGGCCCTCGTTCCTGCCCCAGCCACTGATACCCCTGGTTCCCAGTCCAGAAAGGACCTCCATGCCCCTCAGAGATCCAGTAGGGGGGGTCTGCCATCCCTCAATCTCCTGTAGAGGGATAAGGGGTCACATCCGTGGCCGTCGCTCAGGCTCTTCCAGTCCCAGTGTCTGTCCCCATCCTCATTCTCCCCCTACAGGTGCTCTCAGGGTCTCCGGCCCTAATCCCACAGCTCCGGCGATGTCCCCTTGCCCTGCTGCCTCAGCACCGTCACCTGACCCTGCAGTCCCGAAGGCACTGCCCCAGTGTCCTGCCCCATCAATAGTCTCCCCTGGTCCATTTCAGCCCCTGATTCCTCCCGTACTGTCCCCGTTTTGGTCCCTTTGTCCTATCCAGCCTCACCTCCTGCCCCAGAGCCTTAGCCCGCCTTGTTTGCTCCCCGGTTCATGGTTCCCCTTTGTCTGTCTCTCCCTAGCCCTGATGTCTCTTCATGTGTCCACCCCGTGTTCTGTGTGCCTGAGTCTTGTGTCTCCTTGTGCCCCGTCCTGATCCTCGTGTTCTATGCTGAGCTGTAGTCTTGTCTTGTTCACCCTCCATGGTCCTGCTTTTGTTCCCCAGGTTTTGTCACTCTGTCTCTGTTCTGTTCTAGGGTGTCTTTGCCCCCTTCGGCATCTCCTCCTGCTCCAGCCTCGCGGTCACCTGTTGCCTCCCCGACTTCTTCTGAGGCCCTTCCTTAAGTATCCAAACCAGGTGATGGCATACCTCTGAACACTGACCAATTTCGGTCACTGGTTAATTTTAGGGGCATTGCTGACCTTGGTTCTCAGGTCACCAGCCAATCAGATCACTTTAGGGGGTGGTCGTAATTCCCTTGTTCTACCATGTGAGAGGCTCTCTCATTTTAATGGGTTTAGCCGAATTTTCTATATTTCTCTTAGGGAAAGCTATACTGCCTTAAATCTGAGAGTATAACACTCACCGTCTCATGCCTATTCAATCGAGACCAAACATGCGTATATTTGTCCCTAACATCTATGTGTGGTGAGTTATCCTGGTTATAATGAAAAAGGTGTCTGTGTCTGGAGGCTGACAGCTGTTGTTGTCGTAGATTGACTGTAGGGCTCTGGTCACTCTGGGGGTGAAAGGTCTTGCTTTTTCTGTGTTGCTCCAGTTATTCTTATCCAGTCGCTCAGGAGCCGGCAGGCTTTTGCCTTCCTTAAAAGGGGAGGTCTGATGAGTGGGGTCCAGTAAAGTCAGGGTCACGGATCCTATTTTTGGAACTCTGAAATGCAGACTTATCAGAGTTGGGGCCTGTGGGGCCTATATGTTTTATGTCCTTATACCACACTGCCCTTACTGCCTCGTGTGGAATCCCTGCGTTACCAGCTGTATCTAGTCTTGTTCAACCCCCCTGTTCATCTTCCCCCAGTCCTGTCATTGACATTACTACCTGTTTTGCCACGTGTGCCTGACTATCTCCCCAGTAAAACCCTTGTTTCCCCAATAAATCCCTCGCTTCCCTGACTCCCTGGACTCCCAATCCTCTGTCTCTGCTCTGTGTCCATTCAGCACGTAACACCCGGCACACCCACATTAAGAGTCCGTCAAACAAATGTGCTTACGTTTGTGTTTCACCTGTTGCCAGAGCACAAAATCTATAAATGTAAACACACACATATAAATGTAAATAATAATAATAATAATAATTTAGGGGGGGCATGGTGGTGCAGTGGTTAGCACTGTTGCCTCAAACCTCTGGGACCCGGGTTCAAGTCTCCACCTGGGTCACATGTGTGCGGAGTTTGCATGTTCTCCCCATGTCGTCGTG
>JAODJX010000035.1:10077036-10092434 GCA_026776945.1 Isichthys henryi | reverse complement strand
TCCGGGATAGGCTCCGGACCCCCCGCGACCCAGTAGGATAAGCGGTTTGGAAAATGGATGGATGGATGGATAATAATTTATTTCAGACTCAAGTAGCATGTGTATATACGTATTTGGCTGGGGTGGAGGGGGGGTGGTTGGGGCACGTGTGTTGTCACAGGGGCACTGGTCCCCATTTCGGTGCAGCCTACTCAACCACATGGATATCGACAGTATAAATTCTACACAGAGGTGTAAATCAGCCTTTAGCTGTATTTTTCTGAAACAGATCAACGCAAAAAAATGATTTATTGCATTGAGAAAAAAATTAATAAAATCCAAGAAAAGGAGTTGAAATTGAAAAGTAGATGGCAAGGTTGTCATTTTATAAAATTGTTCCAGTTTTATAGAGAAGGATAAATATTGATAAGTTGGGAATGGTGTATTACCGTATGTGTAGCCTCCTCAGACTTCATCCCTAAAAGTTCAACTTTCACTGAACCTCATTGGACCTTCAAAAATGAATATAATGAAACCACACAGCTTTTATTAAATGAAAAATTACTTATTAAATAAAACGGCATTTATTATTGTGAAATCAGCCTATTAGTGAGCCAACATGCCATATAAACAGCCAGTGTCTTCCGCACTTATCAGCTTCATTCCGGCAATGGAAATAACAAAGCAGTGCTGTATTGGAATTTGGCTCGACTAATGATTTATAAAGCTGGCACAAGAGTAGTGATTCAAAGCGATACTCCACTATTATTTTTCACATTTACAAAAGGTGCAGTCAGTGATGTCTGCATTATTTTTACTATTGATATTTTTAAAGCAGCTGGTGATATTTGTATGAGGTCAATGATTGCCAAGATCGTGCACGAATAGTACATCCTGAGATCAAGGACAACTTTACTATAGATGAATGATCCAGTGCACTGTGCGAAAATACCTCTGTTTAGTTTTCCCTGCTCCTTCTTACCTGAGTACACGAACAGTTGCTGACTAACTAGTGGAAGTATTTCAGTAAATATATTTCAGTTTTTGTTGTAAATGTTGCAAGATCCAAATATGGATTTTCTTTTGTTGTTGCTGCACAAAGCACACCTGCGATCAGGGTAAATCTCTGGTAATTTTGGCTTCGCCTTTTGTGTGTTTAACTAGTAGGGAGAATGGATTGGAGGAGATTTACTCAGGTTTAACTCGCCTCGGAAAATCCTACTCAGACTCCGACACGGTGGTGGACACATTCTCATGAGACTGACTTGTTCCATCTGAATACCTTATAAGTAGCTGCATAATGTAGTAAAACACACTTGTATTTATTAAGTTAAAGACATTTTGTTGTACTATAAGTGCTGGATAACAAATGTTTCTGTTTTTCTTTTTGTGCGTGGTTAATGATATTACGGCTTTTTCCCAGTGACATCATAAGGAATATTAAGAGCCTTTTTAAATCAAAAGCGCAAAATGCTACATGCGGAATTTTTTTTATGAGCTTCATAGCTTTCTTGTGGCAGGGAAGCAGAAAATGCGCTGGCTCGTGCGTAGATCCTGCAGCTGATGAACCTGAGGTCAGGAGGGGTCACCAGCAGAGGGACTGTCCGCCTGTTCACGGATTTCTGTTGCAACAAGCGTTGCCCGCCTTCGCCACTTTGGGTTAGAGCAAGGCAAACTACAAAACTGTTATGGTCCTATAAATAACTGTTTTATTACTCTGGGATTTCATAGCGTTTCAGAAAGCAGATCTCTGAATGGTTTTGCATGTGGGATCAGACAGTGTCTGTTTTTCTGGCTGGGCAGCAGGGCCGACATACGGGACCAGGCAGGTGAGTCTAACAAACTTGGAACCTCCTTTAATAATTAGCGGAGCTCTCAGCTTTAGCGTTATCCCATTGTGGTGACTGCAGCAGTGTTTGCCATAATGGTGCTCCGAGGATTTTTCAGCACATTTTTTCTGGGAGGGACGTCCTTACATGCAGCAGGTAGGTCCAGGCCAAACAAGGTCGGCTTATATGTGCACAGGGGTCTGATTCTCAGGGTATCAGGGAACTGCTACTGTACCCTGTCACCTCACCTTTCTCTCCAACCAGCTGCGGTCCTCTTCAGAGTGGCCACAGACAATGTGTTACTGTTTACATGAGAGCCAGTCGGTTCCTAAAGAATCTACGTATTGAATTTCAGATACACACTGTTTACTATCAGATATCCAAGGAAGGTGATGCCCGTCAAGTCACAGCATAGAACTTTTCACTCTCACCCCTGCAATGTTTTACTGCCCAGGAAACAGTAACTTTACATAAACTCACTGAGCATTTGTAGCGTTATGTAGACACTCACCAGGCAAATAAAAATGCCAGTTTTACAGTGTCATACAACAAACTAAAATGCATGAACATCTAATTGTGCGTGTACTGCAAACAGACCATAAAACCATTAAAGCTGAAATAACAATGAAAGAATGATTTATGTCAAATTACCATGTGTCATACTTATAACTGTCATTTTCTATTTCCATTATGTCTCATCCTAAAAACTGAAATACAACCTTAAAATAGAATCGACTATAAAAGTTTAACTAATTTGGAAATGACTAATCTGGAGTTTAAGAGTTTTAGACAAGTCCCAACACAGGACTGTAATGCACAGGCAATGCAGAGCCATCAGTTTGCTGGAGAAGCGTATCTTTGGAGTGTGGGAAGGCACAGGGAGAGAAGAAGAGCAGGACGACCCCACAAAGACACCACTGAGACTAGGTAACAACTCACATAGTCTCATAGGTACTCTGCCACTGCGCTCCTTGTAAAACGCTACTGTGTATCATCATCTAGTTGCATTATTTTATTATTATTGAAATAGCATTCTGCTGCTCTTTTCCAAAGTGATTTACATAGCTGTCATAGTTTTTAAAGAAACAATCCAAGCGGAGTTCGGATTTGTAACAATGTGGCTCCACCCAGGCCTTGAACGTGCAACCTCCTGCTTGACTGACTGCCTATATATACAGATGTTAGTTAACAAAAGTTTCCAGCCATTCGACAGTCTATCAAAGTGCCCTTTGAAATTTTCACAGCATTACCACAAATTATTGGTTGTCACAGTATACTTTTTTTATTATTATTATTTTTTTTGGTTTGGCATTTGGCCTACCTTTAAGATTTTGTTTTTATTCATATCCTAAAATCATGAGGGAAAGTAGTTTTAAAGGTCTGGGTGATAAAACCCCATGTAAAAAGAAAAAAATATATAACAGGCATGGGGAAAAATAGAGAGAACTTGTTTAAGATCAGCCAAATTATTTTAAGGCTGTGTGATGTTCAGGAACTGCATCCACCACTTTACTGTATATCCTAATCAGATTGTCCCCATGTAAAAAGGCTTTGGCATCAGGCTAACAATAAATTTGACAAGAAGCATATATCCAACCTGGTACAAAGGTATGTAACAGTATCCTTTCTGGGAACAATTATTCATTACATCATTATTTGTGAATGATTAGCTTCAACACCAAACAATTTATGCCAGCCTGTCGCATCCATGATAGTTTACTTCATGAAATCACATAAGTTTCTAAGTTCCCTATGAGATCGAATACAACTTTGACCTGATGTAATATTACAGCTCCCTTGGTATTGAACCAAAATCACTGCCGCAATATATTCATCCTCTTTTGGTTTTTGTGTGGATTTTGTAGTTACTGTAATATTTTTGTCACAAATTAAAACAGGGCATAACTAAGTTAATTTTGATAAAATATGCAGTTACAGTGTTTTGCCTTTGCATGGCAGAATATGTAAAATGTTTGTGGGTCTGAATTAGTGAGATACTATTATTCCTGAAAAAAAGAAGTAGACACATAAACAACATGTAATGGAATTAGAACATACATTCAGGAACAGTATGTAACATTATATAGAGCTTGATTCAGATCTAGTCATTTCACAGGGTCCATAAATCCATGTTTGTCGTAATGTCTGAAAAGTGCGAACTTTACAAAGTGATGTAACTCACATCCTCCTAAACTAGAAATTCAGAACCACAGATGGTTTATGAGTCGTGTGAACCTCATCCCTACACAACACTGGCTAGGAATGCACATAATAAATGGAATTCAAAGGGTTAATGACTTTCCCCAAGTTGTTATGGCTCTTTTATGGCCCCTTTTTTCATTTTGCATGAATTAAATCCCTGCATTTGAAGATGAAAAGCTTCTATGAAATCTTCATTCCTGCCTCACTGTAAATGGAAAACGAACAAAGAAGTCAATAGGCACAGACTGCTGCATGAGAATTATACCTTTGAAATATGTCTGTGTAACTTATATCTCTTTCTTCTGTTAGAGTAATGTATCCCTTTGAGCACTGCAAAAAATCTAGATCTTAATAAACCTATATTATATATTTGAAAATTTTACAGCTTATTACACCAAAAAATATCTGTAAAGTACATTGTGACAAATCCAGCTCAGAATAAAAAGCCTTTATTGATGTTCTTTATTGAATGGCAGTATTTGCCATTATTACTTAATTATAGCAGCTAAAGTTTATTTAAAAAAATATTGTGTGAATGGGGTGGCTGCATAATCTCAAAAACAAGGAGTAGGTTAGCTGTATAAGGATCACAGGAAATGGAGATGTGATGGGGATACCTGCATTCCAGCTCTTACTGGGAATTCTGATCACTGAAGGAAAGCTGGTGGAAAGCAGAAGGGAACAGTCTGCTACTGAGTGCCACTCACAGACACGGAGTTTTTGGACATGACCAAAACGAGGTACTGTCAAGCAGATGTGATAGAACATGCTGATCAGAGTTACCTGTTCATCATAGTTACCAGTTCCCCAAGTCTTAATGATCTTCAGGCCTGTACTAGCATGACGGGATTATGAAAATAACACATTAAAATGAAATTATTCTCTTTATTCGACTGTAGCGTACTGTATAAACTACATCCCAGTTTAATAGACTTATGGTAGAGCATACATGCAATCATTAAATAGTTATTTAAATAACAGAGTAATTATATATACTCATCCACTGACTTACATCCTATCAAGTAACGTCCAATTGTACTTACGCCCCATTATAGCCTTAATAAAATTTATTGAGAGAAATCCAAAGTAGAACTAGTGGACGTTAGCAGATGTATTTCACTGCGTGTGCGACATGCGGCAAGAACAAGCCATTACAGAGGTTTGCTTAGATGTGTGTGATATTGCATCGTATGTTATGCTATTATGTAAGTCGATGGATGCCTGCACATGTGTGGGGAGAAGTTTAAGAGAATCAGTCACAGACGAAACTTTGAAGCTTAGAACGATAGAATTGAAAATCACTTGAAAAGCAAAATGTTCACCTTTTCTGTTATTACTCCTGATATGTATTTTCCTCCATTTAAAAAGAGCTTTCACATAGGACAATTGCATTAAAATATATTTCTACTTCTGCAACTCCTACTGACAAGGGGAAAACCGAGAAGAAAGCGAAAATAGGAGCATAAAAGCTGTGTCTGTGACTCTTGTGAAAACACAATGCAAGTGCTAGATGAAAGTGAATTAAAGTCAGTAAACTTCCCCTTTCAGCACAAATTACAGTAAGTGGGAAGTTACAGATGATTTAAGTTCATACTGTACGACTATGTATGTTAAATGAATCATTTAATTTAACAAATTATTATATGTAGTTGAGCGTGTGGGTCATTTTCTTCAGATCTCAAAAATATCAAGCAATTGAAAGGCCAAATGCCTTAAACCAATTGGGCTACATATTAACTGTGTACTTTTAACATCTGTCTTCCTCTGTGCTTTAATATTGAGAACTTTAGTTAGTAGACTGTTATGGAAAGTATCTTGGAACCTCTGCTAAATTTAGAAACCTTTACGTAAGGTAACAATTTACATTCCAAAAGTAGTATATCTGAATCCTGTCCTGAGTATATGAAACAGAGTGTGCTGATGGAATAAATTTGAGCAACCTAAATGTGTTTAAACCATTTTCACCGTGTAGTATAAATACTGTGTGCAGTCGAGCATGTTATTGATTGTTACTTGAAGAAATGGAATATATTTGATTCCAAGGTCAGCTGAAAATGAACCTAAAAAACTGTCAAACAGCCCTTCCTTCTTTTCTGTGTAATATAAAGATTTTATAGATTTTAAATCAAAAGAGTTA
The DNA here is from genome assembly GCA_026776945.1 of Isichthys henryi. Lineage (NCBI taxonomy): Eukaryota > Metazoa > Chordata > Actinopteri > Osteoglossiformes > Mormyridae > Isichthys > Isichthys henryi. Next base: position 10,086,287 of record JAODJX010000035.1, on the reverse strand, counting down.
GGTTTGTTCCTTTGAGCCTTTTGGAGACCAAAATCTGACAGATTTAACATCAATGATGCTTGATTCCAAAGTAGCAAGCTCTGAGGCAAACGCAGCCCCTCCTTAGTCAGAGGCCTAAAACCTCCTGAGATAATTTTACATGCCACGTGTTCTTTCGCTGTTCAATAATCCTGGGGAAAATAATATTGGGGAATACAGTTAAAAACAAAACCGCGTATCATCATAAAGCGGTTTCCATTTATCCCAGGTTATCTTCTCCATACAGACAACTTGGACAGCTTTTCAATTCTTAAAAAATACTCAGTGGCCAGTTGATTAGGTACACCTGTTTGTTAATGCTAATAGCTGGCTCCACAGTGAATCATGTGGCTAAATAATATACAGCATGCAGACAAGGTCACTTACTGCTCAGAGAAACATTAGAAATCCTGAGACATATGATCTTATTTAAGTGGTGTGATTGAAGGTGCCAGACGAGGTGGGCCCAGCATCTTAGAGACAGTCACCCTCTTGGGATTTGACGTACTACTGTATTTAGAGTTTACAGAGAATGGTGTTATAAAAACATCCAGTCAATGGCAGCTCTATGGCCAAAAATATCTCATTAATGAGCAAGATCAGAGGAGAATGGCCAGACTGGTTAAAGTTAATAATGTTAAGTGCAAAACCAACAGCTCAGTACAGCAGAGAATATTTTCTGTGAGGGCTCTTTTCCACTGCACCGGGTACCGAACTTTTCGTAATTTGACACAGTAGTAATGGCATTGCAGGCGCAGAATGACATCATCATTACATGCAACTGGGTGTTTGTACAGACATTAAAAATGGCTATTCTAGATAGGGCTGGACAATATGCAAAATTAATATTGACATTGCATTTTATGCATATGCAAATCTCTTATTGCAAGAACTGATATAATCACCTGGTACATGTTAAAAATCAGAGTAAAGTGCCCCTGCAAAATTTTGTTTTGCAGGAAATTTCCATGCGAGGAAATGAATCATTGTCATCCTCACCGTTTAAACTACTCGATGGTTTTGAGAGAAATAAATATTTTTGTGGGGGGCAAACAGTACCTGGTCACTAAAAGCCATTCGTCCTCTGCTGTATGGAAATTTGGGATTCCATAGAGATGATATTGAGCAAAAGAAACTTATTTTGACAGAATCTAGGTAGATAAGTTCTATTCGATCATAGTTTATTTTGGGTAAATTTTGAGCTTCTTTTTCATTTTATATTTATTTTTTGCAAAACAAATTCACATGGTGATATTTGCCATCTGTCCAATAACATGCAGCCCCATTTTATTCTTGTTATGCCGTCCAGATCTTGTTGTATCTATTTTTCTGAGCAGATCGTGGTTAAAACTTGGGTTTATATATTTGTCCACACAATCATTATTCCATACATTTTCTGAAACCAGTTATCCTGTTCAGGGCCATGGGGGTCTGGAGGCAGGGAACAACCCAAGATGGGGCACCAACCCATCGCAGGGCACATTCACACGGCAATATTCACACATATGGGTAATTTGCTTATTTCAATTAGCCTCAGCATGTTTTTGGAGTGTGGAGAGAAACTGAAGTACCCAGAGGAATCCTCATGTCCATATGGGCAGAACATGCAAATTCCACACAAACGGAACCCTGGCAAAGACTTGATTCCAGGTCCTAGAGATGTGAAGCGACAGTGTTAACCACTGTACCGCCATGCTGCCCAACATCTGTTATTGTTACTTTTTTTTTTACATCATTTATTGTTGTTTTCTGAGTTTGTAACTACACGTTTTCAAAATAGTGTTTGTATTTTCTGTAGGCAAAGCAGGTTATTTGCATAACCAGTAAACATGTTTGCAAGTCCCACCCCAAAGTACCAAAAAAGCACCCCAGCTGGTTTGGTACTTTGATACTGGTATTGGGCAGGAAATCAAGGACAAAATGGCAGTACCGATTTTTTTGTAACAAAAGTTTGGTACCTGGTGCAGTGGAAAAGCACTCTGAAAGCATAACTTGTTTAACCTTGAAACAGATTTAGAGGCAAAAGTGGATCTAATCTGGTACTAACTGGGCATAACTAGCCTCTGAGTGTAATATACTTAATATATATGTGTGATATCAGACAAAAGTATCTCTATGGATCCAGGCAAGATACAAGTGGTAGCTAACTGGCTGATTCCAACTACCATCTCAGAGTTACGTTCTTTTCTCGGGTTTGCCAGCTATTATTGTGTTTAGCTGAGTTGGCAGCCCCATTACTTAGGCAGTTGTCAGAGCAGGCAAGTGTAAGGTCTAAGAAGGCAGTGCAGGGTGCTGTTGGGACCTGGACTGAGTAGTGCCATAGATGTTTTGAGAGACTGTCGACTAAGCTTATCACAACACCTGTGGCCTGTACTACGAAGCAGGGTTACTGACTTATTGGGGTAACTTGTCGGATTTAAGGTAGCCTGGGCAAACTGTAAGTGAACGAATATGAAGTCCATTTAAACTGTGGTACCTTAAATCCGACAAGTTACCCCAATTTGCACAGCGGACAGGGACATTTGCGCAGGGGTCATGTCCTGCCCACCTTGCCCCCTGGCTCGCCCTCAGTCTCTGGGGCTGTGGCTCGAGAGGCACCTGCGAGACCCCTGACTCCTGCTCAGCGGTTGCTTGCAGGTCCCCCTCCGGTGCCTCGACGGCTGCCTTCAGCTCTGGCTCCGACATCTCGTCGGTTGACTGCGGGTCCCCCAATTCTGGCTCGTCAGTGGACAGCGCCTTCGCCGGCTGTGGCTGTGCCTTCGCCTGTCGTGGCTTCCCCTCCCTCCTTGCCTTCACCAAGGTCCCCTTCGCCTTCCTCCTAGCCTCCCCTGATGCCCCCTTCGACTTCCTCCTCTCCACCTCCACCTGTCCCTCAGTCTGCCTCCTCGCCCCCTACGAGGTCCCCTCCTGCTCCTACCTGCCTACTGCCCCTACGTCGTCCACCTCTCGCCTGCTGGGGTTCCCTCAGGCTCCCTATTTCCCTCCATCTTTTGCCTTCCTGCCGCCTGGTTTTGTGCCCCCTGTATCTGCTCCTCGTCCCTCCGTTCCTCCGCTGTTCACTCCTGGTCCCTTTGTTCCTCCGGTTGCAGTTCCCTCTGTGTCTCCGTTCTTGGTGCACCTGTGCCTGTCTGCGTTCCCAGTCCTTTGTCAGTTGTTGTCTTGGTTGCTTCCGTTGTGCCTGTTCTGTGTGTCCGTCCTGGGGGGGGTTCTGTCATGCCCTGCTCATCTTATCGTCTTGTGTGCCATGGCCCCTCATTAACCTCGTGTGAAATCCTTATTATTACCATCTGTTTTGTATTATTTCCATTAAGTTCTGTGTATTTCAGCCCCCGTTTGAGCATGTTTCCCCAGTCCTGTCATTAACGTTTATAGCCGTTGATCTCTCCAGATCGTACCCTACCCTCATTAAACCATGAGTTTTTCCTCGTATCATAGACTCCACCCTGCCGTGATATCACCGGTCATGACAGAGGTAGTGTTCCAGGTGCTATCACCTACTGCCTTAAAGAAGAAGGTGCTGACTCATCATGATTCATCAGGAGCAAAACCATCAAGGAATAGAGAGAAAATTGGACCTGCTGGAGCAATGGCGTAATTGGCTAGGCATGTTCTCTGAGGTGGCATATTGGTGTCAGACATGTGAGAGGTGCAAGGTTGCCAAGGATACCCATCTAGCTGCCTGGAGTTTCATGGGCCATCTTTTGGCTTCACAGACTAATGAAGTTCTAGCTATTGATTACATCATATTGGAGCAAGGAATGGAATGGAGAATTGAATGGGACATGTCATTCTAATGACTGATGTCTTCAGCAAGTATACACTGTGGCTCAGGTTTTAGTTGCAGAATGGTTTTCAAAACTTAGTGTCACTCCCTGTATATACTCGGACTAAGGCTGTAAATTTGAGAGTTCTCTTATCCAGCAGCCTTGTGACCTCAACAGGATTGACAAATCTTGCAGAACCCTGTACCACTTGTTGCAGTAATGGCCTATGTGAACACTTTAATTTCACCCTCTAACTTGTGCACTCTGCCTGTGTCCCGGAAGAGAGACTGGAACTCTTGCCTGCCTCAGGTACTCTACTGTTACAACACCACTCCCTTTTAGTGACTTAGTGAGTCTCCCTTATTCCTTTCATTTGGCCAGGGCCCCAGACTAAAAATTGATTTCTTGTTGGGAAGAGTTCCAGATCTTGTGTGTGGAGACAATCATGAGTTGACTTCCATTGCACCAGACCATACTGCAGTTGGGTTTTGAAGGGGCCAGAGAGCAGTTGCAGACTGCTGCGAAGAGCCGAAAAAAAACTATGATCGGCATGTTTGAGATGTACCACTGAGGGAGGGTCAGTTGGTATTTCTGCTAGATTTCAGTGCAAGAGGGCATCATAAACCTAACACCTGCCGAGCTCTATGGTACATTGAGTACTAAACGTGCCAAAAATGAATGGATCAGCATCAGTACTAATCAATACACTATCATGAGCAGGCATTCTATTTAAGTAGTTGTTAAAGGTCACACCTGATGCCGATTGCATGCCCCATTTCCAGTTTACCAGTCCTCCATGTGGATTCTTTGTCGGAGACTGTTATTATGTGGCTTGCTGTTGATAATAGTTGGTATTAGCAGGATATCCATAGGTTCACCCCTTCCCTGAGTTAAGATGTCCCAGATCAGGACTGCAAGCTTGGCTTGGTGTTTGATTGGAGGATTCCAACCACAACGGCTACTTAAGTCATGCAGCTTTGCCTGCTCTGCTGCTACTGATTTGCCTGCTCAGCTTTTGATTTTTTAGAAGACCTCCCTTGTCCCACCTAAACCCACTTTCCAGCCTCAGCTCTGAATATTACCTTCGTTCCTCCTGGATGGCGTGTGGATTGCAAATCGCAGTTTTTTTCTTTTGTATTTTTTTGTTCTGTAATTTTTGCTCATAATTAATAAAATTTATAACGGAGCCACGTATCCTGCTTCATAGCATAATGAACCTAAATGCCTTTTGGGTTTTGGCACTCATTTGGTAAATATTCCCCTGGGTGAAATTCGCAAGGTGGCATAGACTTCATACGGGTCGATGCCTGACAACCCAACCCCTGCCTGCCACATGTGCATAGCTATATTATACATATATTAACAATAATCTTTTTTCCAATGTAGTTGTACTTTGTATAACAAAAGAAAGTTCACAGCAGTTGATTGAGAGGGGAATTTTTAACTCCCCCCTAAATAACACATGAGTATGGGGGTTGGTGTGGGTGTCCAGAGGTGGGGAGATGAGTTCTTTGATCTGGAGCCATTGTGCTAAGGATATAATCTCATTCGTTTTCTCTCTCTGGTCCCTGACAGCAGACATGGTCATACCTGTTCCAGCGCCGCATCCATTCGGTGCCCCTGTGTTCTTTCTCTCCAGTGATGCAGCAACTGCCACCTCTATTCCTTATTTCACCCCATTCAGTATAAAACAACAGTAACGTCCCCATTCCACACTCCTTCTCATGTCACATGTACCGGTTAACCACCCCAACCAAAGCACGTAATCCACACGTGCACAGTAGCTCAGAGCTTTGCTAGCTGCATGGAGCACCCCCTTACCTTCCCATGCACCTGGGGAGGCACCACTAGCCCCACGATGACTGCTGTGATCCTTCCAGGAGCTCCAGGTTACAGAAAACACATCTTTACGCGCCAACATTTGTAAGGAATAAAACACACAAGATTTTAAACCTTTTAAATGCTGAAGTATAGTTCAAAAAGCAGTTAGCTGGTTACAGTGGAGAAGGTTACTTCATCTCATGAATGTCAGCCTCGAGTGTATACTTTTATGATAATGACAGAATTTTATATCATGGCTGTATCATTTTTGTTTCCCCTGTAATAGCCTCTTAAAAGGGGTAATGAATGATACTACTCCCAGCTGTACTATTCAAGGCAATAGCGTTGCTTTGCATCCATTTTCTGCCTCTGTTTTCATTCTATAAACCTAAATATCTTTCTTGTCAGATAAATAATCCTTTAAGTGCCTCTAGATTCCTTCCAAATGCAGCTGGATTTGTAACAATCCTACCTGGTAGGTCAAATAAAACTTACATGTGCCTGCAAAGGACTTGTGTTGTATGTCTTTCTGGAGGATTTTTACATAATGTGCTTTCCAAACTGAGCACTGATGATGTGTGTACTTACTTGGGGATCTTTGCTGCAATGAAAGTTTACATAAGTCAGATGTTATGCGAGATGTATTTTTAGCATAACTTTTACCACAATGGTGTTTTATTTGTTCTGTGTTCTGAAGGCCTGCTAGTCTCATCATCATTCTTGGAGCCGCTTACCTCTCTATTCTGACTTCATTGTGTTCTCTTTTAAGGTGCTCATTTCCTGCTTCCTTAAAATGAACTCCATTTTATTACCTATTTACAACCTCGTTAGCTACATGTATGTAAGGCTTCCCTGATCGACATGGCAAACCGATCCATGCTACACGGAGACAAGATGACGGAACGAGGAATGAAACCGGGAGAGAGAAACACACAAGATACACAAGATGGTCATGTTGCTTTGGTACAGAGGACAGGAAAGGCTGGTGGGGGCACAAAGTGAGCAAACCAGGTCTGGGCGTGTGGTCTGCCGGGGGCTCCAGAGACAAACCGAAACTAAATGCTTAGAAATTTGCTACATGTGAATAAAGAGGCTCATTATCTGACACTGTATTGCCTTGGTATGTCCACACTCTATCTTACCATGTTGTACTCAGTGGTGTTGGAAAGTGTTCGACATTGCAGGGGGCACTGTACTGTATATCGTGACATTACAGACTAACACTGCTTAGGGTGCAGTATCACAATTAAAACATAACTTAAAAAAAAATAACTGATCCATATGATTAAATTATTTTGTTTGATATAGGACTACAATCTATATGTTTCGTCCTTGTGCTCAAGAAGATATGTTTCATTCTTTTATCTATTTATTTATTTGTTTGTTTATTTTTATGGGAAGGGTCTTAATTCTTGGTCTAGAATTAAGCAAGAATGACCAATTCATAGTGTCACTACACTGATGCTCCAGGACAGTGCAGAAAACGCACTGGTGCTGCTCACGGTTTGTGTCCCGTCTCACCTCTGTCTCAGTAGTTTATGTTTTCCCTGCTCAATTTGTGGTGGTGCCCTTCCAAGGACACCCAATTAGATGGGCTCTATTTGTGGTAGGTTTTGGAATGATGTCCTATTGAGAGTAAAACCTGCCTTATGCATTACGCATTGCAGGGATAAACCACAGGAGAGCTCAGAGCCTGTTTCCAGTTACCTGAAGATGTTCTAAGACGATAAGAAGTGAAATGATATGGTAGGAAATTTGTTTCCAAGCGGACAGGATGTCCCAAATAATTTCTCAGGGTACTCATAAGTTGGGTCGAGAATCTTCTGCTAAAGGTGAAACACAGGTAACCAAAGGAAATGGAGCAGAACCATAGCGAGGCCATAACCCCGATTTACAGTAGGAAGGACTAAAGCCTCTGGAGGTTAACCGCTACACCAGGATCACCAGTTAAATAGCAGCTGACTTGGGAAGCTGTTCAAACCCTGCATCTCCTGGCTGCTTGCAGCAGCAGCACTAAGAGGCTTCCCATGGAAAAGCAGTTAAAGTGCCCTGGCCATGATAATGAGCGAGTTTCCATCAGGTTCCCAAGGACGGACTCATATCCTAAACCCTTCATCACCCCCCATTAAGTGCACGTCAAATTGCTGCCCGCTCCTTTCAAACAGATCATAGGTATCAATGTTGACACCTGCTCTTTCGTTGTTGACACGTTTTCTTCATACCTGAGTATTTTTTCATAATCTCTGCTTTTATTCTTCATTGTCATTCTGGCTCATTTTCCTACTCAAGGACTTCCAATTTGGAAAACATTTTCCAGGAATTGTTCCGGATCCATCAGGAGAACCAAATGATTATCACACAGTGACGAAGAACAGTGTGACTGAAATGCTTGCAAACTTTCTCTAGCCATTTGACCTTTAATTATTTTTAAAAGTATTTCATTGATGAAACCAAATCTTAACAGTGGAAAACCCCAAGCATTGATATCTATAGGCCGAATGGATAATACCTTTCTTTAAATATGCAGAGATTAAATTATGCAATACTGTGGAGTACAGTACTTTGATGTTTACTAGTAGTTGGCTGATCAGAGCATGTCAAATTTTTTTCAGGAGGTGCACTGAGTTAACATAAATTGTTTTGCAAGAATAAAGTTAGTCAAAGCTAAGTAAATTAACAGAGAATGTTTTAAGATTATGGTGTAACTATAATATTGTGATGCCCAGCTTGTACGATCCTCGTGTGTGCCACGCCCCCTGATTACCCACGTGTGCCTCCCTGATTGTCTCCAGCTTTGTCTACTTGCTTTGATTAAGTCGTGTCCTATTTAAGTCCTGGTCTTACCTGTTTCCCTTGTCGGTCATTGATGTCAGTTGCTGTTTGTTGGCGTGAGATGGTTCCTGATCCCCGTCGTAGTAATTAACCCCAGTATTTCCCTGTATCCTTGCCTGCTCGCCTGTTTCCTGTCCGCCTGCCTGCCTGCTCGCCTCTCCTGCTTGGCGATCGTGACAAATATAAATATTGTGTACATTTTTCTGTGCATCCAATATGCAGTACATAGTTTTGGTGAGCCTGGAGTCTCTGCTGGAAAAGGTATGAGGAACAGCCGGGATGCTATGCCAATCTCAGGGCACACACTCACCCGCACAGCCATACTTTGGCTATGGGCAATTATAGACTCTACCTAATCTCATATAGATGGATGGCAGGAGGAAACTGGAGCAGCCTGAGTGTTACCAACCACGCTAGCCTATAAACTGTACCAGATAAAGTAAATGAATGCATAAAAACTGCATATGAGCAAAGCGGCTGTCTGTATTTGTCCAACTGTGTATAATTGCATTGTTGTGAATATGAAAATGAATATATATAGTATTAATATTACTAATATTAGTTGACTACAAAGTTAGATAAGTATTGTTTTAACAACTCATAACTTGTAGCTGTCCTTTACTAAATTATTTTTTATTACTTTGTTGATTCAATGTGTAAATAATGTTTAAAAATTATAATATTTTCTTAGGGGCGGCATGGTGGTGCAGTGGTTAGCACTGTTGCCTCACACCTCCGCGACCCAGGTTCGAGTCTCTGCCTGGGTTACATGTGTGTGGAGTTTGCATGTTCTCCCCATGTCGTCGTGGGGTTTCC
>JAODJX010000035.1:10004453-10014915 GCA_026776945.1 Isichthys henryi | reverse complement strand
TGTAAAGCGCATTGGGGCAACCTTGTTGTGAAAAGCGCTATATAAAAATAAATTGAATTGAATTGAATTGAATAGTATCTCAAAGCCCTTCATAAGTGTTGAATGCAACCAGGCAGGAGTCATTTGAACGTGCTGGGGGTTAGGGAGGTGTTCCTGGGGACAGGGATAGTGGGGGTGGGGTGATTCACTCAGGGACCCTATAAAACATGGAACATAATCATATTGGTCTGAGTTGGAAGCCCAGTATGATTATATTAGAAGCGTCATTGTTGACACACCACAGCATACATACATAAAATGCATCCTCTTCCTTTAACCCATATGTCACAATGTGACATAGCAGGGGGCTGCTAATTTAGTGCACGAGTAGCAGTGCTTGGGGACAGGACCTTTGCTGAGGGTACCTCAGGGGTGCCTTGCTGGTTGGGGATTCGAACCTGCAATCTTTCAATTACGATAGCACTTCCCTAAACATTAAGCCACCACTGCCCATGTGTTTCATTGGATCCAAAATCTCTAGAGATGCCTCTGCGCCTGGGGATGCCATCTGGTCCTGCTGTCTTTCTGGTATTCACTCCCTTGAGTGTCCTTCTCACCTCATTTCCCAAGAATGTGGTGATCGTCCATGTATCTGATCCGCTAATCTGCTGGATAGCAATATATTATGGTTTGCTTCAAAGCATGCATAAAAAGTGCTCAGTTTGCTCGCTAATGCCGTGGTATTGTCATCTGTAACTGGAGGGCTCACTTTGAAATCTGGGATTGTCCAAAGACTCTGCCTAATGCATGACTCTTGTAGCTGGTGATGTCTTGCAGACCTCTCCACACTGACGCAAAGTTGTTGGCTGAAAACATCATGTTTGTAATATGCTATTTGTCCCACTTCTATGTCGTTTTAGACGAAATAATTACACTAAATATGTTAAATGTGTTGTCAATGTAACTTATTTTTCAGCTTGTGAGAAGACCTCTTCCTAATATTTCTGATTTCCTATGTCTGAGTACTTCTTGCCTGCCTGAACAAGGATTCCGAATTTCCTACCTACAGTATCAAAAATTGTATCATTTTGTAATATATGCTTTTTGTATTGCTTAATCAATAACGTAACAATACTTCTGGAGGGAGCAAGGAGCCCAGAGCATTTTAAAAGTATATTTAAGTTACAACTACAAATTGTCAGCACATATCAAAAAAAAAATTAAGACAAGGCAGACTGGGGGCAGGTAGACATACTGTCTTTGGGGATGGATGCCACATATGAGTTCATTGAACACTGATTGCATTAATTAGTCTATTTTAAGTGTTCATTAATAAATAATGTATAATAAGATGTGTTTATCAATTGTTGTTTAATCATTTTTCACCAAAAACACACTGAATAATATAAGACTCTGGAAAAAATTAAGACCACGGCAAAGTTTTCAGTTTCACTCATTTCTCAGTTTATGGGTTTTTTTTTTTTTTTACACACATTACAATCTGACTCTTCCCTGCTTCTTATTGATGAAAAGCTTCTTCCTTGCTTTATGGGTCTTCAGTCCTGCTTCTAGGAGCCTGTTGTGAACTGTCCTAGCAGTGCACTTCACACCACTTAATGTTTCACTATTCTTTCTGAAGGTCACTTGAGGTCATGCCGGAAATTAATGGGTTAGTCGACGGTCATCTCTGGCATCTCTGCCTGGCTGGTTTCTGGTTTTTGGTAATTGCCAGTGTCTCCTGCTTCACCTTGTTGTTGCTGCTGTCTTAGAAACTTTGAGCCTGGAAGCAGTGTAGCCTTCTGCCAGCAGAACCATGATTAAACCAGCAATTAAAAAATAAAATTAAAAAAATATATAAAGTTTTTTAAAAATATAGAGTGGTCTCTTAATTTTTTCCAGAGCTGTCATGACAACCAAGCTCGTAACTCAGTTGGTTATCACGTTGCCCAACACTGTTTGATCCTTTATAACTTAATAAAGACAAAAGATTTACAAAGACAAAAACAATGCCCAGTTGTAGCCAAGATTTCAAACTTGTAACAGTATCGAACTGACACATAAGCATTTTGTTATTATTTTAATAGTTATTATTTTTGCCTCATTGTGCACGTGAGGAAACATCATAAGCATTCTGCACTGTATGAAAAATATGGGGGAGGTGTCTTCATCCCTTTTCCATCTCTGAGGCATTCTGGTGGGTGTGGTGGCCATTGCAGACCATAGAGTAAAGTACAGCACTGCTGATGACTATCTTGAGGTGAACACTGGGGCAACAAAACAAAGAGGAACTTCAGATCCTTGCATCACACTGTCTGCTCATACGCAGAGGCAAATCCCCCTAACTGACAGCACGCTGACGTACTCTGAAGACCGCCCATGGTCATCTGATGGGCGACGGCTCCTATGCTCTCCTTTAATACACCCTGTTGTTACCTGGGCTCCTACAAAAATATTTCCCCCCATCACTCTTGCAGTGTGAAAGTTCCAGCTGTGCCCATCTCAATAGCTTTAGTGTGTTGGTGTTTCTATAGGCTCTGGGGATCTTATACAGCAGGATGTGAACCTTTCAAAGCCCAAGTTTATTAAATGTTATGCTTGACTGTGGTGGCTTTTATTGTTGCAGTGAAACGTGAGTAATGTTTACATTTATGAAAGCACATGCGTTTTCTCTTTCAGCGATTTCGCATCATTGGAGTCTTAGGTAGTTGGCTACCTATCCTGGTTATTCAACACTGTGAATGTAAGAATAATATATCGAGTAAGAACAACTCTGGCAGAACTAATGGAATCCAGACTTTTAATGGGCCTCATCAACTGATGCTTTCAATCCCAGCCGAACGAAAAATAAGGAAATCACATCATAAAGGATTTTTATTTGCCTATACACAAAATGCCATTTCTTTAATAAATGATACACTAGACCCTCCCCACCACACACATCTCCCCCAGAGATTCTAAGGACCGTTGCGCTTTTTCCCATCAGAGCTGCATTAATGTGGAATAGGTGATCTGATGACATCGCTGATACGCTTGCCAGTATACGCAAAAGCTGTAGGTGTGTTACAGAGTATACGTTACATGCCACCCACACAAGCCAGTTGCACAAACACAACACCCGTAATCTTATCCATTTTGTTTCTGAGCGTTTCATAAGTGTAAACATAATTTATTTGTTTTTGTTTTTAAATCTAAAGGAGTAATTGGGTTTTCTCTATCTCTGACATCCTGTTCCGGTAGCCTGAGAAAATGCTGATTTTCATTTCCATCGGTTTGTAGGCAAAATATTTTTAAAATCTTGGTACATAATTATTTTTTGCCCTAACCCGGAAACCTTTGAAATATCTCTAAGATATAGTTACTGTTGGATTTTAAAAAGATTATATCTTTGAAAAATTTCAATATGTTGACTTTTGTAATGGTCTGTAGATGTGAACCTGCATTTCTGTATAAACAGATCCTTCTCTGAAGTCATATAGGTTTTTTTTTCAAGACAAATGCATTATTGAGTATATTTTTCTTAAGGTCAGATGAGAGTCACCATAAAACCACATCTTTAAACTGTGGTATGAAATCCATACAGACAGAGATGGATTCAAACCTGTTTCAAGTCTTTTCATTGACTTTAACATTTTATCTTGTGATATTTATAATGATAAAATATCGAACGAGCACCCACACTGTCACATAGAGAAAACAATACAACTCCCAATAAATGAAAATGCTCAAACACCCATTAGATTTTAAAGAAGGCAATTTAAGCCTTTACTGTTTCGGAGATGTTTCGGTAATGGATGGCTCAGCAACCAGAAACACGAATATACAATTTGTTGTCCATATTTAATCCTTTGCAGCAAGTTAATGGTTTGGTGTGTCACAAAGGTCCTGATCGGTTTCTATGGACTAGAAAACGTCCATCTATCTTCAAACTGCCTAACCTGCACTGGGTCTGGAGGGCTGAGGATGGCCAAGATGGGATGCCAAGTCATCACAGGGTATGTGAGCATATACAGACATTAAGCTAGATAGCTAGTAGTAACAGCCTGGTGCTGTCTGTATTTAATAGCAAATACACCATCCATTAATTTATTTTTATTTACACTCCTTTCCATAATATTGTGTTTTCAGGAATGTGGTTTGTGTACTCTGTATTTTCCCAGCTAACGGGGAGAATTCCCAGAACTTTAGCTGTTATGTGAAGGTCATCTAAAGAACATTCTCACTGTACCATTAACAGGACATTATTTCCACATTTTACACTTAAACAAAGGTTCTATCAATATCTGCATAATAAAATTACTACCTTAAAATCCTCTTAATGCAATTAAAGTTGAATAATATTGTTTTATAATAAAATATTGTTTTATAAAAGTGCTACAGTATATGTGTATACTGTGAACTCCAATATGTAACGTGACGTAACTGTCCTACCATAACTGTCCTACCATAACTGTCCTACCATGCCCTTCGTTTGTTTTGAAATTATTAGTCTTAGTTGTTGTAGTGGACTAACGTTCTGGGAGCATCAGGAGCACTGAACACTCTGAACATTTCCATACCTTAATCATAATATTCAGTAAATGTTTCTATAGTGAAAAATTGCTTGTTTGCATGTTTACGTGTCTGCATTATATGTACTATCTTTGCACTGTACGTTTGTTTCTGCACATTTGATGTGCCTCACTGCTGCATGCAAAAGAATTTCCTCCCGTGAACAGCAAAGAATGTTGCCTTATATTGATTCCATGTCAAAATTCACAAACTCACATCATGGCTCTTGACAATGGGAAGAAACCACTCACATACATAATGGAGACAGAACTCTGACCTTCAGCCCTGGGGGGTGCGAGATAACCACCATGCCACCCCAAATACTTATTTTAGTAATTCTTCAGAATGACTCATGAGTCAGCATAAACAATATGTACATCTCTTAAACACTCTGTTAAGTGGTTACGTGTGTCTGTTAACTACCATGGATGCATACTGCTGCTGCATGATGGGAGTTTTTATAGGTTAGGGTAGCAGGCATATCTGGAAGACATGGAGCAAATCTCAGAAGAAATATGAGTGTTGAATCAGAAAGAAGTGCAGAGCTGCATATTTTCAACATGGCCTGACTCTGTGAAAGGGGTTGGCAGATCCCACAGCACTAGCCCTTGCTGGATATCCATATGGATGTGTTCGAAGTAGCAAAGTAATAAACAACTGTTAAAATAATATTTACATTTTTGCATTGAATATTTGTATTTTCAATTGATGGTGCAAGTCAACATTTATATGGTGTTAATGCCATTGAAATTTAAAACTGTCAGATGCATCAAACTGTATACACAATTCTTAGCTCAGTCTGTATCTATCAAAGATTATTATAATATTCAGAAAGTGAAAAGCTCCCTTTTAGTGCTTTCATTTAAATATTCCACTTTGCCGTGTCCTTTTTTCTATGCAATTTAGATACATTTAATTTTCAGAAAAGCACCCAGTTACACAACAGTGAATAGGATCATTTGTAATGATTTTTGAAAGGCTTAACATCTACACTCTGTACTACTTCTTGGTTCTTTTTATTTTATCTACTTCTTAGCAGCAAGGTACATCATTGTCTGAAACTGGTGAGGGAGGGGGACACAACTTAATAATTTAAATACAAAGGTCTGTTAATTGTCAGGAATGAATGAAGCCAAATTGCACAGGAGGCACATTCCCAATCACCCAGTTCTTACATCCCTGGTTTCTTTGGTGTTCAATGGCCTTTCTGAAGTTATATGGCATCACTAAGGAAGCTTAAAAGGTTTGTTGTTCAACTTCTGTATGACGTGTTTCCGCAGGCTGACGTAAGTTAGAGAGGGGCAGCGATTAGCAAGCACAATTACTTTCAATTGGTGACCAGTTTTCGATGAAGAAACATGACCCATGCTGATCCAGCAACATACAGTAAATCCAGTGTCTCATTTACCGTTCTCACAGAATATAATGAAAGAAATGGTCACAAGGACATCACTGAACACTATCCACGGTAACAGATGGGACATCTTGTGATCCAGTTCTGGGTTCTCTGTCCATGGATGCCATTCCTATCCTTTTGTGATTTAGCATAAATTTGGTGGCCATTTAACCTGTGCAGCACATATTTGTAGAAATGCAGCCATAGCATAAGGATTGTATGAACTTTAAGTTCTTTTCAAAAGACATTTGGATGTACTTCACTGTCATTAATAACAAAAGGAAGACTAATGAAAGCGCTGGCAAGGACGGACACTCTGCTCGGTATCCTTCATGCTAAGGGATGGGGGGGCAGCATTAATCAGTGCCCCAGTGCTGACGTCAGAGTTGCTGGGAGAGCGGAGCAGCAGCGCCGCGATGTCTCGGACCTGTGACAGGTGTCCTCCGGGGCTCATGTGCCCGCGTTGCTAACGGCTGTATGCCGCTGGTGGCTTTGTCACCTTCCCCCCGTCTTCATTAATCAGCTGACACTCACAGACGCATTTGGGGCTCTGAGGCTCCCGACAGCACTGCCAGTGAAACGAGAAGCCAAGTTATGCGTTCGCTTCCGTTTATCAAGGCTGTACTGCTCTTTATGATAATTAGCTAATTGTATGACAGGCTGAAGCAGCTGCCAACAGGTTTTGGATTAAACTGATATGTTTGCGTGGACAGGAGAAAGGGTCAAAGCCAGGGCCCACACACAAATTTCATGTGTCATTGCAAGGACTCTTGTGATTTTACAGTTTTGCTGTGTTTTAATATTACAGAATATAAGTCCCACACAATTACGGGGGGAAAAAAAAAAGAACTCAATTGGATTTTAATTGCATTCACCGACACATTAGCCTGTCAACTATTTCTCTGAATATGACTGCAAAAATATTTAAATATCTGGCTTTTGGGAGTTCTCATCCTTAATACTGGCACAGATACATATAAATGTAAACCTTTTCTTTTTTTTGTCTCAGTTATAACTGTAACTGTAACTACAGCTGTAGTCTATGAAGTGTATGAAGAGTATGACTGTAGGTTGTCACGACTGGAGTGTACTTGCGTATTTACTTTAGTACAGTAAAACCTTGGATTGCGAGTAACTTGGTCTGCGAGTGTTGTGCAAGATGAGCAAAAAATTGTAATAAATTCTAACTTGATAAACGAGCGAGGCCTCGCGATACGAGTATTACATATGCGCTTTGTCTGCCTAGCGTCACGTGATCACAGCTCAGCCAATGGTTCTTCTCTCTCTCTCTCGCTGTGGGATTGTGGGTAATCGATTCCCATGCTCGGTTTCAGTCGGCGTGCCTCACTCGTCTTGTCAAAAAAAGCACCACCAGAATAAGGATGTAGCAGTGCAAGTGATGAATCTGTTTAACGACAAAGCAATGTCACATTTCCGTGAAATCGAAAAGAAGGCAAAAGCAACTGTCATTGGATAGGTTCCTTGTTAAAGTCGCACAAAAACAAAAAGATTCCAGTGAGTCAACAGACAGCAGTGATTCCGTTAGTTATAGTGAAAGTCGTCCTACAAAATAACCCTCCTCTTCTCTCTCTCGTCTCCCTCACACCGTCCTCGATTATTTTCAAAGGTAAAGTGCAGGTTAATTTGTTTTATTTGCATTTTTACTTTATATTTTGTATTAATCATTTTTGTATGAATATTTTTAGGTTGTGGAACGAATCATCTGAGTTTCTATTATTTCTTAAAATTCGCTTTGATATACGAGTGCTTTTTTACAGGTGCTTGTTTCCGGAACGAATTATGCTCGCAAACCAAAGCACCACTGTATAGTGTTCTTACTACTCACACAGTGCTCTGAAGCATTGTGAATATGTGCCAAGCTCAAATACTGAAATTAAACACTAATACAGAATTTAATGTATTGTAATGTTAGATTTCATAGTCGAGAGGTCAACAATTATGTTTTATTTTGTGAAATTTGTTGCCTGAATGTTTATGAAGTATTCAATAGGCACTGTGACTCCACTCAGAGTGGCCTTTACTTACTGCGACATTGTCCATCTGCAGTAGCAATTTTACTGATCCATAAGGCAAAGCAGATTTTATAGGAATATGGACAGCAGCTCCCACTCCTGTACAGGCATTGCTTCAGCCACATCATAGTCCCATTAGGAGATCAGCTGGGCCCCCGTCAGTTTGCTCGCTTTGTCGGGTGGGGTGGCCCAGAAGATGCCTGATAAAGCACGTACCACAGTTTCAAAACATCAAGGTACTTATCCCCTCTGCAGTGTTAGATCGACTATCAGTTGATTGATATCAGTAAATACAGTGTGTGTTTGTTTTCATGCCAATTAGTATGAAATCATTGTTGAACTGACTCCAGCCACCTTGGTCTGAAAGCCACGAACCCTGGTTAAGAGACAGATCGTCCCATGGAGCAACTTAGCATCTGGCCAGCTCCCACACGTACAAGTGCTCACACAAGTCTGTACTGCACAGCCCGAAAGATGCATATCAGATCCAAGTTTAATTCAGCAGGTCATTTCAATAATCAGTATGAAATACGTGCAGAAATTGAGCACTTCTACCCATCATATTTGTATCACTTTGGCCTCACACAGATGCTAGTAATTATGGACACATTGTGCGCTGATTGCCCCCGGAGCCCCCAAACTACTTTGTGTTTATGAAAAGACCATATTGGATATGGGTGACTTTCACTCAGTCCAAACACATTACACAGCTCCAAGAAGAAAAGCCCGTTTTTAAACAGATAACAGATAGGTGGCTTTGGATTTGTTACAAAAAGGGATTTTGTTTTTAAATACTTCCTTTACAGCAACTGGGAAAGACAATGGGTCATGAGGACAATGTTAATGCTTATACTCCTATTGTATTAAAAAAAGCCCCATCATTATGTTGCAAATACTATGCCATAAAAGAAGAGTTATAAATAACTGGTAAATACTTGATTATCAGATTTTAATTGTAACACAGTATTTACATGCATTTTAACGTCTGTCTTACTGTATATAACCTCAGCACGCTGGGCACAACAACATGCTCTGAATACTAACTGGATGTTCTGTCAAATCCTGTCACTTTACTGTTTCCTAAGTGGGATCTTTTAAGGGATAACTGTACATTCATCTTTTACGACCCATAAGATGGAGATGTCCTATGTCATCAATAATTTCACAGTCTCTCTGGTTCTCTGCAGTGCAGCTATACCTATATACCTATATACCCATATACCTGTATACTGTACCTGTATAGCTATATACCTGTATAGCTATATACCTGTATACCTGTATACTGTACCTCTATACCTCTATACCTATATACCTGTACACCTATATACCTGTATACTGTACCTGTATACCTGTATACCTATATACCTGTATAAGATAAGATAAGATAACCTTTATTAGTCCCGCAGATGGGAAATTTTCATTATACAGCAGCAAAGTGGACAGTGCAGCAGAAATAAGCAGAATGCAGAAAAAATTATAGTAAATAACAGAAATAACAGAAAGCAATAACAGTAGTATCAAACAATAGAAAATAAGAAATATAAATAAAATTAAATACAATATATACAATACAATACATGTATATGTGTATATGTAGGGTAAATTCCAGTGACCCACCCGCAACAGAATAAGGCAACGCCATACTGCAATTGTAATGCACATGATAATACAATAGTTAAAGGAAAGAATTTCTTTTTTCATTTATATATACGTTTTCAGCATTACTGTAGGTGAATATATTTACATGGGAAGGATGATATGATAAAATTAAATTGAATTGTTTGTGGCTGCAATGTTATAAGAGAAATTTAATTTTACTTTGGTTAATTAATTATTCATAACAAAATAATCAGTATAACATATTTGTAACAGGTGAGGATGTTATGATATTGATATTTCTTTGGTTGTGGCCAAGATATTCATATGACTATCAAACTAAAATTTTGAAATATTAAAAATGTACTGATTCATCATTAATTTGAAACATCAGACTATGTAAAATTAAATACCTTACTTTTCAAAACCGCACCAGTACTCAATATTTTAATGGATTTAATTTTTTAGTACAGTGATCCCCGCCTATCGCAGAAGTTACGTTCCAGACCCATCAGCGATAGGTAAAAATTTGCGATATAGAAAGACCGTATAAATAAACATTTTTTTATAAGCCTTAAAATACCCCTCCCACATGCTTTAAACACATGAACACCATACAATTGAAAATACACACACTTTGTGAACACATACAGTATGATATCTGGATGTCGGGATATGAGTAACAATAATAATAATAATAATAATAATATGTAATGTATATGTATATATATATACAGTACAGTATACACATATCGCAGAGAACTGTGATGCGTCATGGAAAAATCCACAATATAGCAGGGGCGCGATAGTTGAACAGCGATATAGCGGGGGCGCGATAGCTGAACAGCGATCGCGAGGGGGCGCGATAGCTGAACAGACAGCTAGAGGGGGCGCGTTAGCGGACCAGCGA
>JAODJX010000035.1:9965431-9984289 GCA_026776945.1 Isichthys henryi | reverse complement strand
AGACAAATCAGGGAATCACACGTGGGTAATCAGGGGGCGTGGAACACGAGAGGAGCGGACGAGCGGGGCATGACACCATGGTTAACTGGAATGATAATGAGACTACAGTCAATTATCTCCACAGTCCTCCCAAAATAAAACAACTCCTGTACAATAAATTCTTTAGATACCGAATTGCTAATAGAAGTTAAAATTGTTTCATTAAAAAAATCACGTGTGATCTTGGAATTTTTATTTAGCACATGGAGAGATGATATAATGTTGATAATGTCTTATGTAACTCGTTGAAAATATTTGGTTTTTCCGTATGTTATCATCTTGAAAACGTATAATCTCAAGTGCTTGGAACCCTTTCAATTTTCATTGCAGATTCATTGTAGTATTCAATTCAGTTGTGCTTTTGGTCTCAACCATTCATCCATTGATGAGCCTGGAACCTGTATTTGGAAGCATAGGGGACACAGTTGTGGACATATTAGGGGACACCCTGGATGGGACAAAGCAGGGGACACCCTGGATGGGACACCCTGGATGGGACATAGTACAGGGGACACTCTTGATGGGACACAGTAGGGGACACCCTGGATAGGACATAGTACAGGGGACACTCTGGATGGGACACCCATGATGGGACATAGAAGGGGACACTCTGGATGGGACATAGTACAGGGGACACTCTTGATGGAACACAGTAGGGGACACCCTGAATGGGACACCCTGGATGGGACATAGAAGGGGACACTCTGGATGGGACACAGTACAGGGGACACTCTTGATGGGACACAGTAGGGGACACCCTGGATGGGATGCCAGCCATTGCAGGACACCAAATTCAGTGCACTGAAATCATACATTTACAACACACATGGATGTTACATCTGTCATAAAGGGTCATGCATCAGTTCCAACAGCATGCAGAATAGGAACATTTAAATGCTGCAAAACGTATGAATATCCACAGAGAGCCATTCAAATCCAATTATCCATTCATTTTTCCTCCCAACTTAAGAAATGCAGCATTACAGCATGATTCAAAGTAAGTTTTTTTTTTTATTTCTTGTTCCTTTGAGAACAATTGTGTAATTTAAAAGGCCTTTAAAACATTTTTATGTAGAATTCAAAGACAAAAACACTTTGGTATGTAAAAAATAGGACAGCTTGTTCTTACAAAGCTCATATTAAGTAAAATATGCTGTAGAAACATTGTATAATATTTAAGTCAGTCCTCTTAGTGATAAAGAAAGAACAGGACAGAATGAAAGTACTGAAAGGACAGTAATAGGATAGGAACTCAGTGCTTCTGCAAAGAAATTAACTTCATCCTCTACTAATTGGAGGAATCAGATATTACCTGGTTCATTACGTCTGCAGCAGTCATGCACATACCCATCCAGGACTGACAATCATATATAAAGAACAAAAAAATTCATGCTTAAGCCAACATTAGCAGAATTCCCTGAAGGCTAAATAATGTAATTCACAAGCTTCTTTCGTAGCTTGCTGTTTGGGACTAAACCATTACATTTCCCTGTAGCATTTGAACAAATGAGACCTCTCAGACTTATTAGGACTGGTCATCTTCAAGCGCTAGGTTTTCGTCAAAAATAGCCTTGATTCTTTGGATTTCACTGTGCTTTCCCATGCAAGCATTAGAGGGATCCACAGAGGTACAACAAACTTTGGGGAAATACTGTGACAATATGCTGAATAATGTCTTTGCAATTATGTTTCAAACTGATTTTTCGATTGAAGCGTTTGAAGTTGTGAATGAAAAATGACAACGTACTATACGGTACCCAGAAGTGTAGTTAAGGAATTTACTTGCAATTGCAAACCACAGGAGGATATGAAAACAGCATACTCCTCAGTGGGACTATAATTGAGAAAATAATTCACTATTTTCAGTGTTTCTTTGGTTAAATACAGAATGGACCATTTTTTTCTGCCTTTTGGGTTAATAAAATGAATCATATTTTTTTTCTTCCAGGAATATGAACGCATAACTATGCATTTACAAGATATAACCAGGTATTTATTTGGTTTGAAAGAGTCTGCTTTGTCTGTATTGTATGCTAAAAATGAAAATTCACAAACCCAAAGGGTTTAGACTCAAAATTTCCAGAAGCTCACACTCTGGTAGCTGGTGATAAACACTTCACACTTTACCAAGAGGCCTATTTAAGCCCTGAGGTGATTAGGCTGCAAAAATTAAAACTATTAGCAGAATTCAGAAGCTTTCAACAAATGACATACTTCATATTCTTTTTTATTACAGCATTCATTTGGATTTGAAAGCATCAAAATGTGGGTGGAACATTTTTGAAAGCTTCACAAGTGTCCAGAACAGCATTTGTGGCATCTTAGCTATCCTGGCTGGCGAAAGGCACCTTCATCCCACTAGGTAACAGGGGTATGCCTGTAATTTCGAAGTGATGCAGCTTTGGAATGGCGGCCCATTTATTATGCCAAAAAAACAGTTTAGTGAGGCTTTGACAGTGCAGAGAGAGCAGCAATAAAATGGCAGCATGCCCACCCAGGGTTTCCCGGGGCAGTCACCTTTAACTTGAAAAATACGCATACAGTTTACAGTCCTAGTAATAGAGTTTGAATTTTTTTTTTCATTATTCTTGGTATTTCTTCAAATCTTTTTCAGATGAAAGTTATAATAATAAAGCCTTGGAATTGGTCTTTACTCTCACCTGGATGACGACGTCGTAATTGGAACCATTTCCTGGTGCCATAAAATCTTGGGACCGTGAATAATAGCCCTGTGGAGCTATGAACACGATAAGAGCTCTTATCCAGTGTTAAGCATCGGACCCCCAAAGCTGCTTCTCCCTCATCAAGCGTTAGCTGTATTGAAGGCCATTTCCTGGCGATTACCCAAGCAAAGGGAAATTGGAATGGATTAAGCTCTGTGTTGTGGCTCCCACCGCGGAAGCACCTTGCATTGTGGCATCTTTCTTAATGGTACTCGTCTAGATGTGTTCAGCGTCCTCATCAAGGCAAATGAGCGCCAAAGGCCCATTTGGCTCTTCAGCACACATGCTGCTAGGCTCACTACATTTTTCAGCTGTGAACAGAGATATTTTCTCATAATTGGATGCAAGTGGCACTTTACAAAAACAAATCAAGCAATTTTAATAATGAACAAAAAAGTTCTTAACATCCTTAGCACAATGTTTGATATAAAGATGTCTTAGTACAAAAAAATTCATCTGAAATTCAAAACTGAATATTCCATGATATTGTACTCGTCTGACTTTAAGACATCATTGTGTGTAACGAAACCGTGTTAACATGAAGGATATTAACAAATGTTTGAGAATTTGTCTGTAGGCTAATATGTCTGTAAAAAAAATCACATTGGGAAAGTACACCGAGATGGCAGGGAAATGACACAATGCTACCAATTTTGGCTTCGCCTCTCACCTTTGCCTGCCATAAGTAGACAATTTGTGGATGTTTATTGCCATATTAAGGGCATTTGACACAAAACAGCTGTCATGCCACGGCGTGACGCACCAACCTCGGGTGTTAAATGTTTTTCCACTGCTGTCTGAGGCAATGCCGCTCCTGCCACCTTCTGGAGCTCTTGTGCAAGGCCTGAGAGAGGTCCTGGAAGGCCTGTGGGAAAAGCCCCTGGGTGAGCTTCCTGATCAGCCATGTGCGTTCATTCATGGCGACTCAGCTGGAGGGAACACGGCGCGCTGAGGATGCGAGGACACTGCTTGTAAACACCCAGGTGTCACCAGTATGGTTATGCTGGGAGAAAATATGCAAAATTCCCAAATGTCTCTCACACAGTCGCAGAAAAAAAACAGTTAGACCAAGAATGACATCACCAATTATGCTGCGGCTTGACAGACCACAGCAAAAAGGCAACATGGGCACTACAGACATTCATGTGGAGAGACCAAAGTTAGGCAAACTGACACATTCCAGAACAAGCAGGTCTGTTTTGTTGTGTAACCAGTGTGAGGGCAAATGTCTCATTTATTTTTAAATCTTTGACTGCAGTGCAACAGGTTTAGTTTAATGTGCCGACTTAAGCTGTGTGCGATAAAAGTGTGACAGTCGCCCAGCATAATTGAGAATGAATGTGATGGGCACTGAAATAAAGTCGATGGGTGGAAAACCCAAAATCACCTCAGCAATACGTCCAAAATCACCTCCGCATTTAGAAGTGGCTGCTGTATCTTTCCTTTAATTCAACAGGTGTCCCAAAGCTGGATTTGAGGTAGCAGTGTAGCAAAACAGCTGAAACCTTGGCCCCTCAATCCTTTGTATGTATTTTAATACGCAAGATCTTTTGTAATTCCACATTATTCAACACATATGTGTCAGTAAGCATCAGAAACATTGGCTAGCCATAAAATTTTTGCCAAAGTATTTCCACAGTCACTGATAATATAAAAATATTATGAAAGCATTATAATAAAATATAATTGAATCATTTCAGTGATGAATCTGAGAGAGATGTGCAGGCTATACATATTCAATCTGAGTTTGAAGAATAAAAGAGGACTTTCCCTGAAGCTCTTTAGGTCCAGAATCCCCTCTTAAATGCTAAATCTCAGCCTGTGCTATTGCATTTACCAATAAACACAATTTTTTGTCAGAGGTATGTTTTTGTTAGTGCAACAAAAATCCATATCTTTATATTGTCGATTTCTAAAATCGAATGTAAAGATGAGCATGTTTTTCCTTCAGAGTAGCACTCTGGCCACTGACCTGTACTCAATGCCAGGAAATATGTCTTCACTGACATGTGCTCCAGGCCAATGCAGGTTAGAAAGTGGCTACTGGTCTCTCTCCAGCATGTCCCTCACTGGTTCCCCCACGAAAGCCACCCAGTCAGTCGAGCAAAATCCTCAAACCTCAAAGTTTGTATGAACAAGCTCTATTTTAATGGAAATCCAGAAAAACAGCTTGATAATGATAGGCTTCTCTAAAAAGTCTAGCGGAGCGACGCAGAGTTCAAAGCATGGTTGGAGAAACCTCCTCCTTCCAAGATCTCCTTCAGGTTTCGTGTATCTTTAAACATCATCCCGGCTTTGTATTTATTTATTACCTCCAGTATTCGGATCATCAGGGTCAAGGGCCTCAATAAGTGTTTGTCCTGGAGATCGCACCCCATGCAGCCAATTCATTTTAGGGTACAGAATGACGGAGCTGAAATTCCAGATGTTGGACTTAAATTGGTAGCAAATGTATAGCCTTTAGCCGGACTATTAGCCTTGCGCACTGAAAGCAAGTGACGTGCTCCAAGATGCCCGGGCTTTTTCTGAAATAATATTTGAACAGTGGTTATGGATGTGAGCGATCCTTTTCTCATCTCCTTCCATTTCCTAGAAAATGCACGGCGGTGTTTTTGGTTCCATTTCTTGGAAGGTGGCGTGCCCGCTGGCGGTTTACAGAATGCAAAAGGGTGCACTTCCTGCTTCCCAGAGGGTTTCATATGTTACCCTGAGAAGACATAAGGTGTTTATTTTCCCATACAGAAGCAAAGTAACGATAGTAACGGTGGCATCACCCCGTGCCGAGTCAGCTGCCAGCTTTGTGCTGCGGTAACTTTGTCATGAACAGTAAGGGCCTTGTACCTGGAAGATGACTAGACACGGCTCACAGCGTTAGCATGCAAACGGTAAAGCCGAATCAGCACTCTGCAGGCATTAATTGTTCTCTAAAGGCTTTAATAGTCTTGTTTTCTTTTAAAGAGGTGTATTTGCTCGGCATTTGCTTGCAGACCAAATGTGCAAATAAAACCAATTAGCTAAACGAAGAACAAACTTTGTCACCATATACAGTATGAGCTGCCTACATATGTGCAACCTCCCTGACAGTCTGCATTGCCTCAAAAAAACCCAACAGAATTGACCTTTAATGTTTCATGTCTTATTTTTAAAAGTGCCAAAACAGACACCCATTTAAATAGAATTCAGAAACATTTCTGTTATATTCATGGCTGCAGAATTAATATGCTTTGTCTGAAATTGCGTTTAGACTCGCATGCCTTACCGCAGAGTTCTCTTGCTTTAAAATGTAAAGCCTAGTAGCTGATTTAGTTTCCTCGAAGGACTCACAGGATAGTCTTTGTCTATTATCTGGAACACTGGGTTGTCGCAAAGCTCTTTGGAGCCATACAGTGCTTCCGAGAGAAACACTCTGTATTGTATTTCAGAGGCTCACCACGGGTGTAACTGTGCAAAAGAGTACAGAAATTTATTTTACTTCCCCTATCTCCCCCAGGTCTTAAAAAATTAATGGCTTACTATAAACATCTGCTCCACAGCCCAGTTTTGATGAAGCGGCTGGCTTTTCAGAGCAAAGTTCCTGTCCTTAAAAGCTTTGTTGCAGTGTTCCTCAAGGAGTTTGGCGTGGGAGTTGGGCATTAGCTTCTGTAGCAATGCAGTAAGTCTGGGGTGTGGAGGATAATTAAGTTGAAGCCTCTCCTGATCATCCCTGAGCTTGTTGGCCTGCCACCGCTTGCCTGGGCCATGGACTTCCTCAAACCCTGGGGGACAGAGTCAATTGAACCACTGTGGGGGGTGGAGGGGTGGGAGTTGGAAGGGCCCAGTAAAACTGTGCACCACTGACAGTTTCCTGCATGGTACTTTGATGTGTTGGACCGGTTAGCCTGTTCACCTGTGATGCACCCTGCAGAAGGAACAGACTGTTTGTTTGACCTGGTGTATCTACATTTTAGTTATTTCACTTCAATGAAAAAATTCTAACTGAATAATGCTTCACATACATAAATATGCCTCTGATGACACTGGCCAGGCACCACTGATAATATCATTAAGTTTAATATGTCGATTATATTTCATTGTTTATGTCATGTCTTGCTGAGAAGTAGTTGAGTTTTCACCTCAAAGATCTAAGTTTATATGTTCAAGTGATTATTAGTATATGTGCTGGTGCCCTGAAGTAAAAGTCTTTGTTCCGTTTTTCTTTTGCTCTTTGTCACCGGCCACATGTGCTGTATCACATCCTAGACAATGGTAACAGAGTGCTGCTGACACCTGGCTGAATTCTGTCCCCGCTGCTGTCTCACTTCTTGTAGGCAGAGGTACTTAGGATGATGAGAAACGCTGCATGCAGTCAGTCTGAGAGACATGGCACCTGGAATTCTGGGGATGGGGGTGTGTCACTATAAGTCCAGGAAGGATGTTTGAAAGTGGGAAGATGAATGTCACCTTGCAGTTAAATGTGAGATGAGCGTCAGCAGCCCAAACCCACCATGCTATAGGAACAAAAGCAAATAAGATCCTTAGCTGGTGTCTCACACCCCGTGTCTCTGTTAAGCCTCCTCGTAGGTTTCTACTGTCCAGTAGTCCATTGGCTGGATTTACTGTAGCAAACTTGCGAAGGTGTAAGAACCCGTTTGTGTGTCACAACCTGACACTGATATTATCCTCACCCACAGAGCAGATGCATCAGTTGTGAATTTCAAGTGAGCTGGTTTTGAGTTGTTCAGCTGTTTTAGCTGGCAGTGAATACATGTCAGGCTGCTGGGGTATATGACCCCACCCCCTGCTGCTTGCACTGACGGTGCCTTTTATTCGAAAACCACTTACCAGAAACAGGGGTGGGAATCAACCCAACAAACCTGTGGGTGTGAGGCCACACCCTCTGAAAACCAGCTGGTCGTACAGAAGGAAAACCAGGTATACCCACAAATTACAATATCAGGAAAAACAATATATTCAATCACTTCATAATTTTTTGTCGTAGCAAAAAGACTGGTGGTTGCAGCGATGTGTGGTTGAAGGGTCCTTAAAGAGTCATGCCTGCTGGTTCACTGTGTGTCCACAAGGGGGTATTAGCGCCGTATGGGTGGATTTAGTCATTCACAAGCAGATTGTTTTGCTAAGCAAGATAGAGGCTCTGTAACACAAGCCTAGGCATCTCAATTGATGTAAGAGGGGATGAACCCCTAACTACGTCACTATCATCAGAATAACATTATTTCCCACCTCCATTATCTGTTTAGTCTTCTGGTAAACTAGGAGCCTGGTTATTAACTAAATGAATTAATGTTATAAATTCAAATGAATTTACAGATAATTATTGTGTATTATTACTGTTATAATGTAATAATGTAGCAGTAAATAAGTACAAGCTATTATCAGAAATTGGTTTCTGCTTAAAATCACTTATATTTTATTTATTTCAATAAAATACAAAGAAGAATTAAAGAAATTAAAGAAAATTAATTTGGCACCCATTCATATATGAGCCGTCTGGTTTCTGGAATAGGTAGCAGGCTAACTATGATCCTGGAGTGGTCAAGGAGGGATGGATGGATGGATGGATGGATGGATGAGGCAATAGACTTTTACTACATAAGGATTTAATGACTACTGTTTTCTTGCCCTGCAGGGGCCGCTGTTGCATAATGTAGAGAATAATAATGTGGTTATTCTGACTTCCTGCATGGCCACATGACCAGAAAAGTCAGAGAGAAAGCAGCCATTATAATCTGCTGCTTTGCAACACCAGAGGGGGATATTACCATACGCTAACTGAATACATTTTGTCAGGAACATCAAGAGCAAATCTGCAGGACATGGATGAGTTTCCAGTGGGCAGCAGATGAACACATTCATGTGGAAAGTTACAGATGGGGTGTGGCTTCAACACCAAAGAGTTTAGCACTGCTTGCATGTGAATCCATTGCTACAATAATCATCTGTCAGTCAGCTCAATCTCTTATAAGTGAACCCTTGTGGAGCCTGTGTTTCCTGTCAAAGGCTTGATAAGGATGTGCTGGGCCCTGAGCAAGGGTCAGGAAAATGAACATGTGGTGTAACATGCAGCTTGTCTTCTTATCTGATCCCTTTACTGTGGACTGTCGCTTTTATGATGATATCACCAGATAAAATAACTTAAAATTCTGTATTTTTATATGTATTGTAATGTGATATATTGACTATATTACAGTGAATTCTTTGATTCATACTTTGGCCTGTACAAAATTCAAATTGATTGGCACTTTATTTTTAAGGGTTCACAGTGAACACAAGCGAGTCCTCGGAGAGACTTCGATCCAACGAAGTACAAGAATTCAGTGGGAGGGAAATGCCACTTGACAAGTGTGGCTCAGTGTAGGAAGCATTCCTGCAGACACCCGAGTAAAGATCGTCAGCTGTCTAATTTTGGATGAAGGACCCCAGATCTGTATAAAAACATTGTTTTTGTGAGGGGAGCCCAAAGGTACAGGTATGAGGTTTGGAATTCATTAACTTTAGGCACCCGTAACTAAGTTTTCTGATTCTTTCTTTCCAAAGGATGCCATTCTGTTAATTTTGTTTTATATAATACTAATAATGTTGTGCATTCAGGGGATTTCTCCATACTGCTTGAGTACTCCATCCCACAAGCCGTTGGTGCTCTATGGTGAACTTGTATTAAACTGCCAGCTACAAGCAGTGTAGGTAACACATAAAAGTCCTTTATACTAACAGGTCATAATTTGGTGAGATGCCTACTTTTCATTGCACATAATTATTGGGTATGAATATGAAATGGTAGAGAACACACATTTCGTATAAAATAATGTCTTGCTCCACAAATCTCATTTTTTACTTTAAATAAGGTAAAAGTGAGCAACCACTACCGAAGGCTTTGCCAGCGTATACGTTTTCTAAAAGTAACTGATTTTGCACACAGTAACATGTCCTAAGCTATTGACCCACAGTGAACTCTTCCTCATTTTACTCTGCTTTTGATATCTGATCTGAGCCTGATCATCCACAGGCATGTAAAGTGCCTGCTGTATCTTGATGCGTCTTCTTAGGATTTTAACCAGATTCAGATTTTTGCAGATTTTTATTATTTTTATATTTTTAATTCCTACTTTCTTATCATACAGTCAGGACCATAAAGACTTGGACAGAGACAAAGTTTTTCAGTGATTAAGTTCTGCACATTACAACAACAAATTTTACAAGAAACAAGTCAGATGCAGTTGAAGTGCAGACTTTCAGCTTTAATTTAGTGGGTAGAACAACAATTGCATAACAATGTGGGGAACTGAAGTAATTTTTCCACACAGTCCCCTCCTCTCAGGGGCTCATAAGTAACTGGACAAATTAATACAACTGCAAATAAAATGTTCAGTTCTAATACTTAGTTGAAAACCCTTTGCAGGCAATGACTGCCTGAAGTCTTGAACTCATGGACATGACCAGACGCTGGGTTTCCTCCTTTTTAATGCTCTGCCAGGCCTTTACTGCAGCAGCTTTCAGTTGCTGTTTGTTTGAGGGTCTTTCTGTCTGTAGTTTAGTCTTTAGCAAGTGAAATGCTCAACTGGGTTGAGATCAGGTGACTGACTTGGCCATTGCACTTCTTTGCTTTAATAAAGTCCTGGGTTGCTTTTGCTGTGTGTTTTGGGTCATTGTCCATTTGTATTATGAAATACCGCCCAATCAGTTTGGCTGGATTTGAGCAGACATGATGTCTCTGAACACCTCAACATTCATTCGGCTGCTTCTATCTTGTGTCACATCATCAAGAAACACTAAAGACCCAGTGCCACTGGCAGCCATGCGCACCTAAGCCATCACACTGCCTCCACCATGTTTTACAGATGATGTGGTGTTCTTTGGATCATAAGCTGTTCCATCCCTTCTTCATACTTTTTTCTTGATCTTGGTTTCATCTGTCCAAAGAATTTTGTTCCAGAACTTTGCTGGCTTTTTTAGATGTTTAGAAGTCCAGTCTAGTCTTTCTATTCTTAAGGCTTATGAGTGGCTTGCATCTTGCAGTGAACCCTCTGTATTTGCTTTCATGTAGCCTTCTCTTTATGATAGACGTCTACCTCCTGGAGAGTGTTGTTCACTTGGTTGGCTGTTAAGAAGGGGTTTCTCTTCACCATGGATCATTCGATCATCCACCACCGTTGTCGTCCGTGGACGTCCAGGCCATTTTGCATTGCTAAGTTCACCAATGCTTCCTTTCTTTCTCAGGATGAACCAAACTGTATATTTTGTCACTGCTAATGTTGTGGCAATTTCTCAAATTGTTCTTTTCTGTTCTCGCAGCCTAAGGATGGGCTGTTTCACCTGCATACTGAGTTCCTTTGACTGCATGTTGTATGTTCACACCTCAATCTTCCAAATGCAAACAAGACACATCAAATCAACTCCAGGCCTTTTATCTGCTTAATTGATAATGATAGAACAAAGGAATTGCCCACATCTGTCCATGAAATAGCTTTTAAGTGAATTGTCCAATTACTTTTGTCCACTTTAAAAAGAGGGTGGCACATGTTAACGAGCTGAAACTCCTAAACCCTTCATCCAGTTTGAATGTGGATACCCTAAGATGACATCTGAGAGCCTGCACTTTATGTCCATGCCCATTGTATAACTTCAGTAGGAATATATTTCAGTAAACAGGTAAAATAGTAAAACCTTCGCCATATATGAACCTAACTGTAGCTCAGTGTTTTTATCAGCTTTTCCCTGGACATCCCAGTTTTGTATGGAAGTGAAAAAGGTCATTTAATAAACTTACTTGTCTTACAGAATTTTTCTTACTTGCAGTGAAATATGGATGGATGGATAGATGGATGGATATAATGATAACTGATTCTCTCAGTCAGTAGAATTTCAGAGCTGGATTTTAAAGATAATGGATCTTCTGCGCTAGGCTTTAGATCTACCATTACTCAAATTTAGATCAGGTCTTTGAATTTGTTTCAAAGCCAGTCAATAAACTAAAATGAAACATGCACCATGTAGTGTTAGTTTGAATTGTTACTGAACAACCATGAAGATCAGGCTCCATAAGATCGGGATTCATCTTCAGTGCAGCTTAAAACTCCCCCCCACTAACGTCTGTCCCCAGATGATTTATCCAACACTGATTTCAAACTGTTCCCAATGGGATCTTCTGTTCATCCTGTGATCAGCCTGTGTTCCGGTGTAGCACACACCTCCTCCGCTAACCTCTCTGTGGTCTCTCGGCACACAGTGTGTGTCATGCTTGGATGAGCATGTAAGCTCCGGTTCATATTTACATTACAAAGAGCGGTTGTTCCTCACTGTGCGGTTTACATGCCTGGGCACTGGGTTTCTATCTTGTGCAGATGCCTGGGGTAAGAAACTACATAGCAGCATGGTCTGCCATTCATACAGCGCATGGCTGCGAATAAGATTGAAGTGTGAATAGCTCCATATCGTTCTGTTCCTACCCTGTATCCTCCAGCCATTTTTCTTTATTAAATTTTGCCACGTTAATTTGAACTTTAATATGCTTCCTTTGTCAGTAGTTCTTTTCGTCATCAAAGAAAATGCCAAGACAATTTATGTGTTAAAATTTATGTAGGACACTAAATGTAAAATGCAATAAAATATAAGCAAAAGAGAAACAAGGTGAGGGAACTTTCTGGAGACATGCTGACCATAAGAGCACATGATGACAATGCTCATTTGGCACTTTTAATTATAACAAAAATAACAGAATCAATGCATTGTAAATAAATGTGCTATGCATGCACTTTATACCATTTTTATTCAAAACGTATTTACTTAAACAGAGCTGCAATGATTATATTGCAGACTTTGTCTAACAAGTAACAGCAGGTAAAATTCAAGACTTTCTTTCCGTGCAAGTTCAATGAACAGCCCATCTCTGTCTCAGCAAAACTTCACAAAAAATTTAATCTGAAGATAAATGCAGAACAACCATTTTCTTCCTCCAATTTGAGTGGCAATACTTGTCTGACAAGAATAAGCATGTTTATAGACAACAATGCCAATGTATTTTGTGGAACAACCATGGAATGTTAACATTGTTAGTGTGATTTTTGTTGCATGACAATCAGAATACCAACATTAAACCCAGCTTTTGTCTCTGATACCAGGCAGATTTTTTTCATAAAGGCATTTTCTGGCATGCATGTTTTGATTAGCTGTAGCAAGAGACAAACATCCCACATTGTCTGCAGTAGATAGTTCTAGAAGATCCACAACAGGCCCAGTCAACCATTTTCTGCATTCACTTACCCCGGTATGAGGTTCATAGCTTATCCCAGTATGAGGAAATCCATTACAACATCCTCAGTCTTCATATGGCCATTCAATAATAATAATTAAAAAAATACAGTCATTAGTTCATGTTTATGTAAATTTCTTTAGAATAGGTGGAAACTCAAAATGTGTTCATCATTTGTCATTGATCATAACATGATTAGTAATAACTAAATCTTGAAGAATTTTGGTGCTTAATCTTCTATGTAAATAGTCAGATGCCTACTTCCCCTACATAGAGGAGTCTACATCCAACTACACAGCAAAGATCTCCTACATACAAACCCACAATTTAACTTAAGCTGAAGCATTTCTAATGAGGTTTGTCTGTGAAATCACACCTCCCACACTGCAGCTCAGACCATGACCTGAATCTCAGCTGCATTTCCCTTTTAATTGTAGCTGGGAGTTGCCCAGCAGCAGGACAAACTGGAATGAATCAGTAGTTTGGCTGCCTGATCCTCAAGCAACATTTATTCGATTGTCAGTATGATAATATTATTATATGGCTGTTTGTATTGTAACTTTATACAATATGGCTATAATATGAACTCGAGGCCAGAACAGAAAATGAATAATAAGTGATAGTGATTGGGAACTTTTTTGCAGATAGATGTTGAGTTTAGGCTGTTGTGAGGCGCAAGACATAGCTGGTTCCTGGGTAAGGAGATTGTTAAATCTCCATGAACATTTACTTAGCTAATGACACTCAGATGATCATTAAATGGAGTCAGGATTAATTACCCTTACAATTATCTGGGCTGAAGAAAGACAAATGTACTAATGTGAAGGAGACAATGATGTCACCCTCACTAAAAGTAACTTTAAGCAGAACAACATCTAACTGGATTTTTGGTTTCTTTCAGTTGATGTTTCTAGCATTTACTCTACATCCTGGGTTTCACCGTCTGCAGTTTTCGTTTGCTCATTTTTTTGGTTTATTTAATGGTTGTTTACATAGTTTTCAGCTATGTTCCATGTATTTTTCAGCGGCCTTCCATGATGCACAAAAGAGTGTGACGAATCTTTAGTGATAAATGACAGTTCCACAGTCACCATTCCCTGTTCTGTAAAACCCCATGTTTATGTTGGACCGTACATTGCTTAAAGTGCAGAACCGGGAGGCAGGGACAATTCGGAGAGTGTGATCAAGATGAGCTTCTCAAGTATGTAAATCTTGAAAATGGCTGCCCCACACTATAGAGGGGTTGTTTCGGGAAACATTGGTGGGACTGTGCCTGTGTAAAACCTGGCTTGCATAGCTTTACCCACATGCATTGAAGTCCCCTCTTAGCCAGCCTGGCTACGCTCTGCCTTACTGGATTATTACCCTTCCTGCAGCCCATGACCTTGTTACTTGGTTGGCTGTATTTGGTTCACTGCTCTCTCTCACCTCTGTGAGGTATTGTGTGTTTACACTGAGCCATTGTTACCTTGCTCTTCCGTTCCCGACTATTGCCAGATTTAGCCATTTTTGCTCTTTGTCTCCGGTATTAGATTCTGTGTTTTTCTCCCTGTTGCCCTTGCTTGACCAGTGAGGTGCCTCTTGTGATCTACTGATTTTGGATTTCAATCTAGATTTGGGAGAAAAAAAAAACCTTGCATATCCACATTTGGATCATTGTGTTATAATTAGGAAGTGTTGACAAAATGTAAATATTATTGTTCATTCATGTAGCTCTTATTGGTGAGAACATAAAGGCAGGCTAACGATAACTATCAGGAGAACTACGCTCATTCACAAGCCACAACAAATATCTTGGATTGTTTTTATAATTATTACAAAGCTTCCACGTGCAGAGGGGCAGGCTGGGAGCACCTGTCACTTGTGCCCAAACTACTTAAAGTGCCTCTTTTTAAAGGTACTGAGTGATCCTTTAATGTATGTGTCAACAGCTTGAGCAAGAGCCCCTTAAAAAAAGCTTCTGCATGGTACTTTTGTTTGGCTTCTTATGCTGGTAGAAAAAATTGCCAATTAATAATGAGGAATTAGTTCAGATGAGTCTAAATTCTGGTCATTATTTATTGGTGTCATAAATGTAAGTTTTAAGACTTCAGCAAAAATAATACCACAGTAAGCATACTAGTACGTAAGGTTTTTTTAAAGTATTCTTAAACCATTTGGGACCCGTTTCTATTGAAGATTTTTTTTTTCGTACCTCTGGATATTAAAGAAATGAACGACTTGGGTGGAGGTGGGTCAGTCCTGGCAGTTCTCCTATGAAGCAGTGCTTTGCTCTCCTGTCTGCATTTACCCTGGGACCCGAATGTGAAGTATAATTGTGGCCGCCTATTTTGGCGTACATTCCATTCTGTGCTGAGGTGTTCTTGCGTGTCTTATTGGGAGGTGTGGAAATATCTAACTGTGATCCTCTCTCTTCTACTGGTTGACTTTCAAATCTGATTGGTTCTTCCATAACCTTGTGTTAAAAGAGCTTATTAGATTTGACCTCATTTTGCTGGGAACCTATTTCCCTAATGCATTTGTGATTTTATTTCTGGCAGTGCAAAAACATCCCATGTCCTTATATTTTAGGTAAAGGTCACTTTTTGTCTTTATTCCTTAATTTGTACAAACTGTGCAAAGTTTCCATGTCATTTCTAATGACCAGTTTTATGGCTTTTCTACCCATATAATGTGCACTTAGAACATAATGAGAAGTTTTTTAAAACCATCATGATCAAACAAGTCTGTATTAATATCTGTTTTCTATTAAGTTTTTAAAAGACCTTTAAAAGTAATAATAACACAATAACAGGAGGTATTATAACTTTCATGGTGTACAGTTAAGCCATCCAAAATAAAAAGAACACTTGCTGAAGAACTTGGGCTGATTAAAACAAACACACGTACAAGAACCTGGATCAGGTTTCCATCAAGAGCAGAAACCCATTCAGTTAAAAACAAGGAATGAAAATCAGGTCACTTGGGGACACCTATGCCATGGAGTCACCTCGTCAGCCCAGAGACAGCACATTGCCTTTTCTCGATTAAAATTATTAAAGCACTGTACATTTTGTTTATTGCTCAATTATTCATGAGAATTAGTTCATACAGGCAACAAAGTTGAAAATACAAATGGCACATTGTAATATCTTCTTGCATATAATCGTAAGACTTCTTGGTGATCATCAACAATCCCAAAACAGGTTTACCATTAATATAAACTTAAAACAAGTGCAAGTAATTTAAGACAAACTCAGAAAGGATTCTAGTCATTCACTGTTCAGAACTACAGAATTATAATGCAGTTATACAGACCATGTTACTCTGTTAGTATCAGGAACATGCACCAGTGAACCGAATTACCCCAAATAATCATGGTCACCTGACTCCCTTCCCCAGAGGGATAGTGCCCTCCCATGCACACTTATGTTTACAAAGTCAGAAGAAGTTCAGAAATTTGGTCCCTTATTTAGAACCAAAAAACATGTCTGGTCTGGTGAATGAAAGCCTGTCTGAGCCTGCCCCACCTTTATTACACAAACTATACAAACATGTAATGGAATAATTATGGTGAAGGCTCACTTATTAAAAACACCACATACACAGCAGATATGCTCTTTGCTTGCTTGTGGGCATTATTTACTGTTTCCGAAATATTGAATTTCATTTGGCACACATCAAACATTTTTATTTTTAAATGCATTTATTTGAAGTTTACGTTAGTATTTTTTTTCATCTTTTGATGAGAGTGCGTGCCCAGAGGAGGGAATGCATTACTTCACTAACCATCCCTCAAAAGATCATCTGTAGGGAACTTCAAGACATTCATGTTTTTTGTGTTGAGCGGGACAGTTTTAGATGCTTTGATCATACTGACGATTTTCCATCTGCCCACGACTAACAAAGAAGATCTTTGTGAGATGACTGAATCTGTTTTTATCCCAATGCTTTGGAGAACTGTAAAAGTTTCTGTACATATTTAACCATTTGGCATCAGGGGTCATTGTAGGCCACCGGTAATTGGAAAAATGCAGCCTGAAACTTGTGTGGCCTATTTGCATTACTCCTATTTGCTCCTATCTGTGAAGGTTTATTATTTTATCCCTGGCAGCCAACAGGCAGCCCTGTCCTACCAGTGACGTCTCCCTATTCCTGGGCATATGATTCAGAACACTGCTATGTAGAAGCTAATGCACCGTGACATATCATTTATCACTTTGCGGAAGAAAGAGAGAGCCAGAAATAAAACTTGGAAGCATGAAAGTTTGCCTCCGTTTCCGTTCTGTGTCTCTGCCCGGACCTACCTGCTGGACAGCCAGGTCCGACCTGGACCTGAGACTGATTTTGGAAAGTACATGGGTCTGGAGACGCCTGCTTTTTTAAGCCCTTGGACTATTTGACCGGTTGCACTGTTTGCACCCACAGAGGAACTCAAATATCGTCACGGGAAAGAACGTCATCCTAACATGCACGAGTGACATTGAAGAAAAAATTATCTGTAACTCCTCTGCTGTATTTTATTATTATTCAGTATTTAGGACAATTATGCACTGCATGTGGGCTTGTATTCATTTTCTTCATTCAAAATACACTTAAATAAATATTAATTTAAGCGATACTATATCTAGGGCATGTTCTTCCTGAGTTTGTGCAAGGATCCTCTATGTTCTCTGATTTCCTGCTGCAGTTCAAAATCATCCAAAATCATGCAGTTAGGTGAAGCTGTGTCTCTAAATTGCCTTAGTGTGGCAGCATGCGTCCAGTGCAGTGTTTCAAGGTAAGAAAATGTAGCATTCACATAATGATCCCATAATACAGTGGCCGCCAACCAGTCATAGTCAATCACAATACCCTCACACCCCCCCACACATGAGGGTGACCAACCCCACGATAAATAAAATCTACCAATGGGTGACCCCCGCACCGACTCGGTAGCTACATAGAGTATTTTCTTTGTGAAAGTAACTATCATTGTAAAAAAGGTTGGAGACC
This sequence comes from Isichthys henryi, assembly GCA_026776945.1. NCBI lineage: Eukaryota > Metazoa > Chordata > Actinopteri > Osteoglossiformes > Mormyridae > Isichthys > Isichthys henryi. The sequence goes on along the minus strand of JAODJX010000035.1, from coordinate 9,966,307 downwards.
ACTTAAAATACTATTTTAATGCCAAGGTATAATCACAATGACCATTTTCATATGATACTGAAAGATTGCAGCTGTTCAAAGAATATCTGCCAAAGTACTGTGCAAAACAGCACCACCTTAAGGTTAGTAATAGGAACTTCAGTGAAGCAAAACAATTCTGCCTCACTAAGCTAATAGACTTCAATATATGTCTCATTACCTTCTCTTTAGTAGCTGATTGGATAGTTTTGGAATATGACATGTTTTTAAACCCCCCCAGAGAAGCAAATGCCTCACCTAGTCTTTCCAATTATGTGCGCTCTTGTGTGTTGATACACGTTTAACCACTCAGAACATGAGCCATCAGACAGGAAAATCCCATTTGTTCACCAGTGTTTCTTGTTGGTTTGTTGACAAAGAATTGGTTTGCTTTAAGTGAATGGGCCAAGAGTTAAAAACACTTTGATTTGTAAATACTGTTCTTGCTGACTGCAGGTAATCCTGTGCATATGCTGTAAATAAGAACATTTGTTTTATTTGTTTTGTATTGTGTAAAAGGAACATGTAATCATGCAATTAAGTCTTTGGGAAATGTGAGGATTAGAATTTGCACCCATCCTGTATATTACATGATCACCCCATTCTGAAAAATAAATACTGTTTTGAATGAATATGGGATTCAATTTGTCCCATATTTCTGGATCGCGTGATTGAGGGGACACAATGAGAGTGAAAACTCCGACAATACAGGAAACTATAGGGAGCTGCAATGATGTTTTGACTTTTGTTGGTGCGTTTCTGTTGTATGTAATGTTGAGCAGGCGGCATGGTGGTGCAGTGGTTAGCACTGTTGCCTCACACCTCTGGGACCCGGGTTCAAGTCTCCGCCTGGGTTAC